>JAODAL010082621.1:0-11511 GCA_025379985.1 Phyllomedusa bahiana
GATTTAGTTTCTTTCACTAAAAAGGCCACCCCTAGGCTCAGGTGACCCCTTGTAAAGTTCTCTACCTGTTCCTACACCTGGATTTGCTGCACAGAAGCTATAAATGTGGAGCTTCGTACGGTTGTAGTACACCCCCCCACCCCCGGGCACGCCCCCGATCTCGGGCGCATTGAAAAGTGCGCCAAAAACACGCCGGGTTACAAAGTGCGAGACTTTCTGCCCAGCCCCCTCATACATGTCCCCCTAGGTTTTTTTATTTTCTACACGTCACGTGTTATAAAGACCCCGGGCTTACTCTGCAGCTCGATATGATTACAGCGATACACAATGTGGTTATATATTTTTTTTTACGTTTTTCTGCTTTTACACAATAAAAACATCTTTATTTGTAAAAGCCAACATGTTTTTGCATCACCAGAGTCTGGGAGTCAGAACTTTTCTATCTTTCTGTGTACAGAGCTGTGTCAGGGCTTGTTTTTCCCGGGTTGAGTCTTTATTGGTGTCATTTTTGGGGGACACATGACATTTTGATCGCCTTTGAATCCATTTTGGGGAGGCAGGGTGAAGCAAATACAGCAACCATTGTACATTTTTCAGGCTCCGTAAAAGTACCGTGACGCGTCATTTTACCTCCGGAGATGTGAAATGGTAGCCCATTTTTTTTTTTTTAAGTAGGGGGTTTTTAAAAAAAAAAAATGTATTGTGTAAAAAAATTTTTTTCTCTCCCCCCTCCTCTTGCACCCCACCTTTTTATTTTTCCATGTACAGAGCTGTGTAAGGACTTCTATTTTTCCATGTACAGAGCTATGTAAGGACTTTTATTTTTCCAGTACAACTAGTAAGGACTTTTTTTTTCCATGTACAGACGGTAAGGACTTTTATTTTTCCTGTACAGACTTTTAAAGGGACTTTTATTTTCCATACAACTGTGTAAGGATTTATTTTTCCACGTACAGCTGTGTAAGGACTTTTTTTCCCCATTCAGAGCTGTGTAAGACTTTTTTTTTTTCCAGTACAGGTTTTGGTAAGGACTTTTTTTTTCCATGTACAAAACTGTGTAAATTTTATTTTTCCATGTACAGAGCGGGGAAGGATTTTTATTTTCCACGTACAACTTTTAAGGACTTTTTTTTTTCCAGTATGAGCTGGTAAGGTTTTTTATTTTTTCCATGTACAGAGCTGTGAAAGGGACTTTTATTTTTCCACGTCAGAGCTGTGAAGGA
Organism: Phyllomedusa bahiana; assembly: GCA_025379985.1. NCBI lineage: Eukaryota > Metazoa > Chordata > Amphibia > Anura > Hylidae > Phyllomedusa > Phyllomedusa bahiana. The sequence goes on from JAODAL010082621.1 coordinate 1,224, forward strand.
CTTTTATTTTTCCCTTACAACTTTAAGATTTTTATTTTCCACGACAGACTTTAAGGACTTTTAATTTTTCCACTACAGAGCTGTGAAGATTTTTATTTTTTTCCCACGTACAAGCTGTGGGGGGCTTTTTTTTTTCCATGTACAGAGCGTGAAAAGGACTTTTTTTTTTTCCATTACAAGCGTTAAAGGACTTTTTAATTTTTTTCCATTTTTTTACAGAGCTTGTAAGGGACTTTTTTTTCCATGTACAGAGCTGTGTAAGGACTTTTTTTTTTCCATGTACAGAGCTGTTAAGGACTTCTATTTTTCCCATGTAAAGCTTTTAAAGGACTTTTATTTTTCCCATTACAACTGTTTTTGGGGCTTTTTTTTTTTCCTGTACAGAGCTGTGTAAGGACTTTTATTTTTCCATGACAGACGTGTAAGGAACTTTTATTTTTCCCATGTACAGAGCTGGTAAGGACTTTTTTTTTTCCATTACAAGCTGTTAAGGACTTTTATTTTTTCCACATACAGAGCTGTGTAAGGGCTTTTTTTTTGGGGGGACAAACTGATTTTTCATTGCTCCCTCGGTTTTTTATGTGACTTTTTAATCTTTCTTTATTCCGTTTAATGTGCAGCAGAATCAGCAAAACTTGCAATTCTGCCATTGTGATTTTTATTATTTTTTTACGGCGTTCATCGTACGGGTAAAGTAACGTGACAGATCTATAGGACAGGTTGTTACGCACACGGCGATACCAAATGTGCACTTTTTTATTTTGGATGTTTTTTGGGGTGATTGGTATTTGTACTGGGTAGAGGGCAGTGTGTGGGTTTGACTGTATTTTTTATATTCCTATATTGTCCTCTCTGGGGCTATACTCAGCCATCATTAGATCAGGTATAATACAGGGTGTGCCATTTATATGGATACACCTACATAAAAAGGGCACATTAGTATATGGGAGGGGGAAAATTTATAAAGATGGGTGTTGACCATGGCGACCATTTTGAAGTTGGCCATTTTGGATCCAACTTTTTCCAATGGGAAGAGGGTCATGTAACACATCAGACTTATTGAGAATTTCACAAGAAAAACAATGGTGTGCTTGGTTTTAATGTAACTTTATTCTTTCTTTGAGTTATTTACAAGTTTATGACCACTTATAAAATGTGTTCAAAGTACTACCCATTGTGTTGGATTGTCAATGCAACCCTCTTCTCGCATTCTTGACACACTGATAGCAACACCACAGAAGAAATGCTAGCACAGGCTTCCAGTATCCATTGTTTCAGATGCTGCACATCTCGTTGTTACGACAGACGGTAGTGGATCCTCTGACCCACCGCAAGCGATGGTGTAAGCCGTACCAGGGAGCGGGGTCTAAGTAGCACCCGGTTTTCACCAGAGCCCGCCACAAAGCTGGATGGACTTGCTGCGGCGGGAAACTACCAGGTCGCTTCCACTGGCGTGACTTCCTTGCGGCGGCGGTCAAGGGCGAGCGTGGTACCAAATCGTAAAACGTAGACGTAGTGGTGGACAGGCAATAAGGTCAGGAAAGGCGACAGAGGTTCGTGGTCGGAGGACGTAGCAGGAGGTCGGAAACACAGATAGGTCAGAAATGCAACAAGGAAACGGTTTCTCTACGGCACAGGGCACAAATAGATCCGGCAAGGACAAGTCAGGGGGCAGTACCGTTATGTAGGGTCAGCGGCCGGCTAAACCAATTACCGGCGCGCTAAATCTCAGAGAGCTGCCACGCACGCGCCCTAGAGGGCGGTAACGCGCACAGCAGCCGGCTGAGGAGTGAGAGGAGACAGGAGCATGGTCGGGTAAGTCCGTACTCACAGGGGAGCGAGTGAGCCACTTGTCCCTGAAGCCGGAGAAACAAGGCCAGCCGTGACATTACCCCCCCCCCCCCCCCCCTTAAGCCTCCCCCTCTGTCTGGCACGACGAAATCTTAGAACTCAGTCACGGTCCAAGATGTTGTCCTCCGGCTCCCAGGATCTCTCCTCCGGCCCGAATCCTTCCCAGTCGATAAGAAAATGTCGCCTCCCTCTGATAATTTTCATGGCCAGAATCGGACATGGAAGGAATTTGGGGATTCACATAGTAGAAGGGAGCCGGAGTTTATAGGCCACAGGGTTAATTCTTCCCAAGACTTCGAATGGACCCAAGAAGCGTGGACCCAGCGTGTAGCGGGGAATCTTGAGCCGGAGGTACTTAGCGGACAGCCATGCTTTGTCTCCCGGAACGAAGGTCGGTGGAAGTCTTCTCTTTTTGTCTGCCTGGTTCTTTCATGCGAACAACAGCACGCTGCAGGGACTGGTGGGTTTGTTCCCAAATGGTTGTCATATCCCGGACCAGGGAATCTACCGCAGGCACTTCGGAAGATGTAGGCATGGGGAGTGGTGGGCGGGGATGTAGCCCATAGACCACATAGAAAAGTGAGGAGCCAGTCAAGTCCGAGTCCAATGAATTGTAAGAAAACTCCGCCCAAGGTAATAAACTTGCCCAATCGTGTTGTCGGCCCCGAAACAAAGTGACTTTAAATATGTCCCAAAGGGGACTTGGTTAATCCTCTCTACCTGGCCGTTGGACTGAGGATGATAGGCCGAGGAAAAGTCCAGTTTCACTGGAATTTGGTAGCAGAGAGCACGGCAAAACCTGGAAACGAACTGGACCACCCGGTCCAAGACTATGTGTAATGGGAGGCCGTGTAGATGAAAAATATGCTCAAAGAAGAGAGTGGCGAGCTGTGGCGCCTTGGGCCGACCAGGCAACGGGACAAAATGGGCCATTTTAGAAAAGCGATCTGCGACCACCCAGATTACAGTATTACCCGCAGAAGGTTGGAGGTCGGTGATGAAATCCATGGATATTTGAGACCATGGAGAATCAGGAGTTGGCAGGGGCAGAAGTAAACCAGATGGGCTCTGCCGAGGAGACTTGTTTCGGGCACAGATAACACAGGCTTCCACAAAATCTTTTGAGTCCTTGGCAAGAGCCGGCCACCAATAGAAACGGGAGATTAACTGGTACGTCTTCCGAGCCCCGGGATGTCCTGCCATTAGAGAGCAATGGCCCCATTTGAGGATTGTCTTCCGGAGCGCCGGGCGTACGTATGTCTTTCCCGGGGGCCACTGATGGCGGTCCAGCGGGGCAGCGTGGATCAAACGTTCTGAGGGTATTATATGCTGTGGACCTGGTTCTTCGCCGATAGTATCTGAAGCGCAGGAAAGCGCATCGGCCTTGATGTTCTTGTCTGCCGGGCGAAAGTGAATTCGAAAGTCAAAGTGAGAAAAGAACAAAGAACATCTCGCTTGCCGGGATTTAAGACGCTGCGCCGTCTGAAGATACTGGAGGTTTTTGTGGTCTGTATATACGCTGATGGGGTGACGAGCCCCCTCTAGAAGATGGCGCTACTCCTCCAGTGCCAGCTTAATGGCCAATAATTTGCGGTCCTCGGTAGCATAATTCTTCTCTGCCGGCGAGAACATCTTGGAAAAGAATCCGCACGTGAGGGACTTGCCCCTAGGTCCTTTTTTGCAAGAGCACCGCCCCTGCCCCCACGGACGAGGCATTCACTTCCAACGAGAAGGGCTTCTCCAGATCTGGGCGAGTCAGAACAGGAGCAGAGGCAAAGGCAGACTTTGGTTCCGTAAACGCTTTCTCGACCGCCGGGGACCAGAGTCTGGGATTGGCGTTTTTCTTGGTCAGCGCCACCATCGGTGCTACCAGCGTTGAAAAATGGAGAATAAATTGTCTATAATAATTAGCGAACCCCAGGAAGCTCTGAATAGCCCGAAGGCCGACAGGGCGAGGCCACTGCAGAACAGCAGACAACTTAGCTGGATCGATACGCAGCCCTTTATCTGAGACAATGTAGCCCAGGAACGGTAGACAGGTTTGATGAAATAGACATTTTTCCAGTTTGGCGTACAAGTGAATATTACGGAGGCGTCTCAGTACTTGGCGAACCTGCAGGCGGTGGGTCTGCGGATCAGGAGAAAATATCAGGATGTCATCCAGGTAGACAATGACACAAGTGTAGAGGAGGTCCTAAAGATGTCATTGACAAACTCCTGGAAGACGGCGGGGCTTGCAAAGCCAAATGGCATCACCAAGTATTCAAAGTTTCCCATCACCAGTGTTGACGGCCGTCTTTCCCCTCATCCTTTCTCGATCCTGATGAGATTATACGCTCCCCACAAATCCAATTTAGAAAAGATCTTGGCACCCCGGAGCCCGGGTTTAATAGTTCCGAGATTAGCGGGAAGGGCACCGGTTCCTTCACCGTGATTTTATTAAGGCCTCGGTAATCGATGCAGGGGCGAAGAATCCGTCCTTCTTCCAACGAAGAAAAACCCGGCCCCGGCAGGAGACGAGGACTTACGGATAAAGCCCTCCTGCAAATTTTCTTGTATATAGGCCGACATGGCCTGAATTTCTGGTGCAGACAATGGATACACTCTACCCCGGGGAGGACTGGTGCCGGGCAGGAGGTCTATCGGGCAGTCATAGGGCCGATGGGGCAGCAGCGACTCAGGCTGTTTCTCCGAAAAGACATCTGCAAAGTCCTGATACTCCGCGGGCAGGCCTGGCGGGGCCTTGGGGGGATGACTTCGAGAAGAGAACGCACCGGCGAGGTGTCCCCCATGCAGAAGTTCTGCAATCAGGGGCCCCAAATCGTAACTTCGCCTGTTTCCAGTTGAGCGTAGGGGCATGTGTTGCAACCATGGAAATCCCAACAGGATCACTGAGGAAGAACGGGCAGTACGTAGAAGCAACCTTTTCCTTGTGTAGGCCCCCACCTGGGAGAAACGGCTCGGTACATACTGTAAGGGTCTCTTTAGGAGCTCACCGCTGACAGAAGATATCACCAGAGGCTTTTCCAGGCGAACCGTCGGCAGCTGATACCGGGACACCAAGGACGTGTGGATGAAATTCCCGGCGAACCCGGAGTCCAAGAAATCCGGCACCTGGAACAAGAGCCCCATGTCAGTCGTAACCACAACCGGCATAGTCAGTCATGGAGAGGAAGAGGTAGCACCTAGGATCGCCTCTGCAACGTGTCCTAGGTGCAGGAGTTTCCCAAACAATGAGGGCGTCGAGGACAGGCTCTACGGAAATTACCTGAGCTGGCACAATAAAGGCACAAGTTCTCTTCTCGGCGGCGGGACAGCTCTTGTTCAGACAAGCGAATCTGGTCCACTTGCATGGGTTCCTCCCCAAAAGCTTGAGGGAGCGGCAATGAAGACCTCTGAAACATCGGGGCCAGATGGGGCCAACGGCGGAGACGCACAGAATCGCGCTCCTGACGGAGTTCTTCCTGTCTCTCCGTAAAGCGTACGTCTATACGGGTGGCCAAGTGAATGAGATCACTAAGAGAAGACGGAAGATCTCTGGCAGCAAGTGTGTCTTTGACCCGGCTGGAAAGACTCTTCTTAAATGTGGCACAGAGGGCGGCATCGTTCCAGGTTAATTCTGAGGCCAGGGTCCGGAACTGGACGGCATAGTCTCCGACCGCCGATTCCCCCTGACGAAGGTTCAGGAGTGCCGTTTCGGCTGATGACGCACGTGCCGGTTCCCCAAAAACGCTTCGGAACTCATGGAGGAAGACCTGCAGATCAGCCGTAATAGGATCATTCCTGTCCCAGAGAGGTGTTTCCCAAGCCTTGGCCTTACCAGAGAGGAGGCTAACGACAAATGCCACCTTAGAACGCTCAGTCGAAAATTGGTCGGCCATCAGCTCGATGTGCATGGAGCACTGGGTGATGAATCCCCTGCAGAGTTTCGGGTCCCCGTCGAACTTGGATGGTAACGACAGCCTGATCATGCGACCCCCGGATGCTGCTGGGACCGCTGGAGGAGAGGCTGGCAGCGTTTGCGGCTGCTGCTGGATGGCGAGGAGCTGCTGCATCATAGTAGTGAGCTGAGTCAGCTGTTCGGCCTGTTTGCGCAATCTGCTGCGACTGCTGAGCGACTAAAGGAAGACAGGTCCGCGACACTGCAGAGGCACCGTGGCGGGATCCATGGCCGTATCTAACTGTGACGACAGACGGTTGTGGTTCCGCTGTTCCTCGGGAGGCGATGGTGTAAGCCGTACCAGGGAGCGGGGTCTAAGTAGCACCCGGTTTTCACCAGAGCCTGCCGCAAAGCTGGATGGACTTGCTGCGGCGGGAAACTACCAGGTCGCTTCCACTGGCGTGACTTCCTTGCGGCGGCGGCCAAGGGCGAGCGTGGTACCAAATAATAAAACGTAGACGTAGTGGTGGACAGGCAATAAGGTCAGGAAAGGCGACAGAGGTTCGTGGCAGATGACGTAGCAGGAGGTCGGAAACATAGATAGGTCAGGAACGCACAAGGAAACGCTTTCTCTATGGCACAGGGCACAAATAGATCCGGCAAGGACAAGTCGGGGGCGGTACCATTATATAGGGTCAACGGCCGGCTAAACAAATTACCGGCCCGCTGTCCCTTTAAACCTCAGAGAGCTGCCGCACGCATGCCTAGAGGGCGGTAGCGTGCACAGCAGCCGGCCGAGGAGTGAGAGGAGACAAAGAGTGTGGCCGGGTAAGTCTGTACTCACAGGGGAGCGAGTGAGCCCGTGGCCCGGCATGCGGACCGCGACGCCACTTGTCCCCGAAGCTGGAGAAACAAGGGAGTCACGGCTGCGCCCATAACCCGAACCGCGGGGTCAGCCGTGACACGCGTATCTTCACAGCATAGACAATTGCCTTCAGATGATCCCAAAGATAAGTCTAAAAGGGTCAGATGGGGAGACCTTGGTGGCCATTCAACTGGCCCACGATGACCAATCCACTTTCCAGGAAACTGTTCATGTAGGAATGCTCTGACCTGACCCCCATAATGTGGTGGTCACCATCTTGCTGGAAAAACTCAGGGAGCCTAAAGGGGGCAACACATCTTCATGTACCAATTTCAGATATTCAGTGGCCTTGAGGTTTCCACTGATGAAGAATGGACCCACTATCTTTGGACCCCATATACCAAAACATACCATCAACGGTCTTGGAGGGATCTATCACTATGGGTTGGTGTCAGACCAATAGCGATGGTTGTTGACTTCACCATTCACCTCTGCCTCACCCTGAACACAATGTTCTGTGAAAATTGAGGGTCCTGTTCCATTTTTTGTTTTGCCCATCCTGCAGATTCAGTGGCCGATCTGGGTCCTCCTTGCTGAGATGCTGCAGCAGCTGGATTTGTGCCATTTGTGAGTAGCTAATATCCGCTGAAGTAATGTTGGACTGATGCCGCTCTCCAGTGACCTGCGGGGAGCGCTGTGGGCTCTTGCTGAATGAAGCTGAGACGGCTACTGGGCTTTCATCATTTGTGACAGTTTTCTTGTGTCCACATTTTAACAAATCCAACACTGAACCTGTTTCATGTAATTTGGCAAGCAGTTTGCTAACTGTAGCATGGGAGATGGGTGGTCTCGTAGGGGGTCTTGCGTTGATTTCTGCTGCAATGACCCGGGTACTGCGTTCACCAGACATCAACACAATTTCCATCCGCTCCTCATGTGTTAACCTCTGCAACATGTCAATGGCTGTAAACAGAGAGAAGCTTGTAAATAACTCATGTAAGAATAAAGTTACATTAAAACCAAGCACACCATTGTCTTTCTTGTGAAATTCTCAATACGTTTGATGTGTTACATGACCCTCTTCCCATTGGAAAAAATAAAGTTGGATCCAAAATGGCCGACTTCAAAATGGCCGCCATGGTCAACACCCAGCATGAAAAGTTTCCCCCTCCCATATACTAATGTGCCGCAAACAGGACGTTGATATCACCAACCATTCCCATTTTATTTAGGTGTATCCATATAAATGGCCCACCCTGTACATTGCAGCAGGTCTATACCACCTGTCAATCATCCAGTCAGACCCCGCCCCTGGCAGGACGATGTCACAGACCCCGGAGGTCATTGTCTGACCCCCATGACAACCCCTGGGACCCTGCGCTCTGGTTGTGCAGGACAGGCGGAGCGCCCTCCCTCTGTCATACTCGGAGCTGCTGCCATCGCTATTTGCGGAGTTCTGAAGTGCAGGAGCCCGGCGGTCAATCAGCAGCTCCTGTGCCCGCACCATCGCCAGGACCTCCGGGACACCATGGCCATTAGAGGGCGTTACAGTTTATATAGAGACCCCCGGATCAGACCATTATATGTATGGGGGGGTCACTGGTCAATCAGCAGCTCCTGTGCCCGCACCATCGCCAGGACCTCCGGGACACCATGGCCATTAGAGGGCGTTACAGTTTATATAGAGACCCCGGATCAGACCATTATATGTATGGGGGGGGTCACTGGTCAATCAGCAGCTCCTGTGCCCGCACCATCGCCAGGACCTCCGGGACACCATGGCCATTAGAGGGCGTTACAGTTTATATAGAGACCCCGGATCAGACCATTATATGTATGGGGGGGTTACTGGTCAATCAGCAGCTCCTGTGCCCGCACCATCGCCAGGACCTCCGGGACACCATGGCCATTAGAGGGCGTTACAGTTTATATAGAGACCCCCGGATCAGACCATTATATGTATGGGGGGGGGTCACTGGTCAATCAGCAGCTCCTGTGCCCACACCATCGCCAGGACCCCAGGACACCAAAGGCCCTTAGGGCGTTACAGTTGATATAGAGACCCCGGGTCCAGACCATATAGGTATGGGGGGGTCACTAGTCAATCAGCAGCTCCTGTGCCCGAACCATCGCCAGGACCTCCGGGACACAATGGCCCAAAGAGGGAGTGCCGGAAGATATAGAGACCCCGGATCAGACCATGATATGTATGGGGGGTCACTAGTCAATCAGCAGCTCCTGTGCCCGAACCATCGCCAGGACCTTCCGGGACACCATGGCCATTAGAGGGCCTTACAGTTTATATAGAGACCCCGGGGTCGACCATTTATGTATGGGGGGGGGGCACTGGTCAATCAGCAGCCCCCGTGCCCGACCCATCGCCAGGACCTCCGGGTCACCATGGCCATTAGAGGGCGTTACAGTTTATATAGAGACCCCGGATCAGACCATTATATGTATGGGGGGGTCACTAGTCAATCAGCAGCTCCTGTGCCCGCACCATCGCCAGGACCTCCGGGACACCATGGCCATTAGAGGGCGTTACAGTTTATATAGAGACCCCGGATCAGACCATTATATGTATGGGGGGTCACTGGTCAATCAGCAGCTCCTGTGCCCGCACCATCGCCAGGACCTCCGGGACACCATGGCCATTAGAGGGCATTACAGTTTATATAGAGACCCCGGATCAGACCATTATATGTATGGGGGGGTCACTAGTCAATCAGCAGTCCTGTGCCGCACCATCGCCAGGAGCGCCGGGACATCATGGCCATTAGAGGGCGTTACAGTTTATATAGAGACCCCCGGATCAGACCATTATATGTATGGGGGGTTACTGGTCAATCAGCAGCTCCTGTGCCCGCACCATCGCCAGGACCTCCGGGACACCATGGCCATTCGAGGGCGTTACAGTTTAGATAGAGACCCGGGTCAGACCATTATAGGTATGGGGGGGGCACTAGTCAAACAGCAGCTCCTGTGCCCGCACCATCGCAGAAAACCCCCAGGACACCATGGCCATTAGAGGGCAGTACAGTTTATATAGAGACCCCCGGGTCAGACCATTATATGTATGGGGGGGTCACTAGTCAATCAGCAGCTCCTGTGCCCGCACCATCGCCAGGACCTCCAGGACACCATGGCCATTAGAGGGCGTTACAGTTTATAAAGACCCCCGGGTCAGCCATTATTTTTGGGGGGGGCACTGGGCAAACACAGCTCCTGGCCCGCACCTCGCCAGGACCTCCGGGGGCACCATGGCCCTTAGAGGGGATTACTTTATATAGGACCCCGGACAGACCATTTTTGTATGGTGGGGGTCACTGGGGCAATCAGCAGCTCCTTGCCCGCACCATCCCCCAGAACCCCCGGGACCCATGGCCCTTAGAGGGCGTACATTTATATAAGACCCCGGATCAGACCATTATATTATGGGGGGGCACTATCAATCGCAGCCCTGTGCCCACCATCGCCAGAACCCCAGGACCCATAGCCCTTAAGGGCGTTACAGTTTATATAGAGACCGCGGATCAGACCCTTTTTGTATGGGGGGGTCACAGTCAATCAGCAGCTCCCGTCCTGCACCATCGCCAGGGCCTCCGGGACACCCATGGGGCCCTTTGGGGCGTTACGTTTATATAGAGACCCCCGGATCGCCCTATATGTAGGGGGGCATGGCAATCGCAGCT
>JAODAL010082622.1:0-11511 GCA_025379985.1 Phyllomedusa bahiana
GGAGTAAATGCAGGAAAAGGAGACCTTCCGATTGATCAATGGAGACATTTTGCGTCTGCTTCACGTTCCCAAATGCCCGGTGGAACAACATCAGCGACGGACAGCAGTAGAGTCAAGTACCGTGCCAGCAGCACGGCGGAAAGGGATCAAACCTAAGGGGTGCCCTTTGGGCAACTTTTTTCCCACCTCCAACGCATACAATGCGGGCACACTCCAACACACAGAGCCCTGTTAAGATCATGGGCATGATATTGCGTCTCAACCCGTGTTTTTGTATGTGTTAGGGACCCAAAAAACTTTGGGTACCCAAAAATTGGACAATGGCCCGGCGCCGCCACCCCTGGGGGTTTTTTGTTCCTGCCCAGCAGCCAGCGTCTTCTGAGCGGACCTTCAGCACAGCGGAGGAGCATTACAGCAAACCTCCGGTTTTCCCAAGATAATTGGACGTTTGACTTTCATCAAGATGAATCGGGCATGGATTCTGATGATGTTGTGGCCCAATTCCGAGGTCACCGATTAGTGCCGTCTCTTCAATTCCTCTTCAAACAGAAAGGCCCTTTTGAAAATTTTTTTTTAAATGATTTTTTTACTGCAATTTTTTCCAGTTCCCAACAGTTCTTTTTTGCGGTTTTTGTGTGAGGAAGTGTAAAAGACGGGAAGGTTTCATGACAACACCGTATTAAATTACTCATTTTTATCTTTAGAAGTTTTCGCATTGTAAAAGGTTTTGAGGTCAGTTGCTGTGGAACAGCTAAAATCATGGTCCTTTGGGAACGAAATGTGGCTTCAAGGGGCTTTTTCCCCATCACAATTTTTAATATGGTGAGAAGTCTATTTTTAATTTTTTGGGTCATGTTGCTGTGAGATACACTATAATCTGGTCCTTTGGAACAGAAATGTGGTTTTTTGAGTGGATTTTCCCCCTCAAAATTTTTTTAACAAGGGGCTGAGAAGTCATTTTTAATTTTTTTGGGTCATATTAGAGATGGGCGAATGATTCTAAGAAGTGGAATTGTTTTAGAATTTCAGGAAAAATTCGGTTTTGAACGAAGTGGAAGTTTGGGGTCTTTCCCCGAATTTAAAGTGTGCTTTTTATTTTAAAAAAGGCTGCGGCACATGGCGTTTCTAGGGCAAGCAATCTGGGGGGAAGAAGGGGGTAGCCTGCATGCTGTGCGGTTTAAGCCCATCGAGGGCCGGCGGATTCTGTGACGTCAACCCGCCAAAAAAATTTTTCCGGCGCACGCTGGAAGCTCACATCCCTCACGTACTGATCAGGGGGGTGCTGCCGCGACTGCTTGTAATGCTCTTTCTGAAGAACTATTTTTATACAGCGATTTTTGGGGTGTCTCAGCTTGTCCAAGGGGTTCTCTTTAAAATTCTATTTCTGATTTTTTTGGGGTTTTTGGATCGAAGTCCAGGTGCTCCACTGCTGTGATATAATTTTAATGCTATTTGCTCCAGCACTTGAATATCCAAGGGGGGTCTAACCAGTTCCTGTGTTTCATTTAACGAAACAGCGTTTTTTTAAACAAAACCCTTCATTTTTTGGTCTCAATTCTTTGCGCAATTTACATAGGGGGGTTTAAATTTAAACGTTTTTTTCTGCTATTGTGGGGGACTCCAAGAAACCGTCTTTTCCCGCCCCAAAATTTTAATTTCCTGTAAACATAATTCACAAGCAAGTTAATTAAATTTTTTCTCTTGTTTGTAGTAGAAAAAAAAGGGAAGTTACACCAAAAAAAGCATATTTGTGGCTGTCAATTCCCTTTTTCGCTTTACATCCAGGGGGTTTAAATTTAAACGTTGTTTTTCTGCGGGTACAAAAATAAACCGTCTTTTTCCCACCAAAAATTACAATTTCCTGTCCATAATTTCCAAACAAGGTAATTTCAATTTTTTTTGTTGTTTTGTACGTAGAAAACACGCAATTTTTAAACGCTACAAAGCAAGCTTTTGGCTTTCTCAATTTTTTTGCGCCAATTTTACACCAAAGGGTTAATTTAAGCATTGTTTTTCTGCTCTGGTTACCCCAAAAAACCTTTTTTTACCGCCAAAATTAAATTTTCCTGTACCTTAATTCACAACAAAGGTTAATTACAAATTTTTTTCTTGTTTTGAACGTAGAAAACGCAAATTTTAACACGCTACAAAGAGTAGTTTTTGGCTGCTAATTTTTTGCGCAATTTCATCCAGGGTTTTAGCGTTGTTTTTTGCTGTGTACAAAATAAACCGTCTTTTCACCACCAAAAATTACAATTTTCCCGTACCATAATTTACAAACAAGTTAAATTTAAATTTTTTCTCTTTTTGTGTAGGGGGAAACCGCAAATTTTAAACACGAAAAAAGCTATTTTTTTGTGGCTGCTCAATTCTTTTGGGGCCCTTTCACCGGGTTAAATTTAACGTTTTTTTTGTGCTGTGGGGACAAAAAAACCTCTTTTTCACCGCCAAAAAATACAATTTTCCCCGTCCTAATTTTACAAGAAAATTTTAATTTCAATTTTTTTCTCTTGTTGGTGCGTAGAAAACACCAATTTTAACACGCACCAAAAAAAGTTTTGTGGCTGCTCAATTTTTTGCGCAATTTACTCCAGGGTTAATTAACGTTGTTTTTTTGCTGTGGTGACAAAAATAAACCCTCTTTTTCACCGCCAAAAAAATTTCAATTTTCTGTACCCTAAAACACAAGCAAAGGGTTTAAATTTCAAATTTTTTTTTCTTGTTGTGTACGTAGAAAACACGCAAATTTTAACCGCTTTTCAAACTATTTGTTTGTGGGGGCTCATTCTTTTGCACAATTTACATCCAGGGGTTTAATTAAACGTTTTTTTTTTGCTGTGGTGACAAAAATAAACCGTCTTTTTTACCCCCAAAAAATTTAAAATTTTTCCCACCATAATTTACAAGCGAAGGTTAATTCAATTTTTTTTTCTTTTTGTGTAGTGTAAAAAACACCAATTGTAACAAATCACAAAGCTTGCTTGTGGCTGCTCAATTCTTTTGCGCAATTTACATCAGAGGTTTAAATTTAACGTTGTTTTTTCTTCTGGTGACTCCCGAAACCGCTTTTTCACCGCCAAAAATTAAAATTTTTCTGTACATAATTCCAACAAAGGTTAATTACAATTTTTTCTTTGTTGTACGTAAAAACCCCCGAAACAGTACAAACAGAGGGGGGCTGCTCATTTTTTGCGCAATTTACTCAGGGGTTAATTAAGGTTTTTTTCTGTTTGGGGGACAAAAATAGACCGCTTTTCACCGCCAAAAAAATAAAAAATTTCCCGTACCATTTTCACAGCAAAGGTTAATTACAATTTTTTTCTTGTTTTGTAGCGGAAAAAACACGCAATTGTAACACGCACAAAGTTTATAGTTTTTTTGGTTGCTAAATTTCTTTGCGCAATTTACATCCGGGGGTTAAATTTAAGCTTTGGGTTTTTGTGCTGGGGGTGACAAAATGGGAACCGTTTTTTCACCGCCAAAAAATAAAATTTTTCCCTGAACCATAATTCCCCAAAAAAGGTTAATTAAAATTTTTTTCTCTTTTTGTGTACGTAGAAAACACCCCCTAATTGTAAAAAACCCAAACAAAGCAATATTTTTCTGGTTTCCCCAATTTCCCTTTTTCCCAAATTTTAACCCCGGGGGTTTTAAATTAACGTTTTTTTTTGTGCGGGGTGACAAAAATAGACCGTCTTTTTCACCCCCCAAAAAATAAAAATTTTTCCCCTGTACCATAATTCACAAGAAAAGGTTAATTACAATTTTTTCCCCTTGTTGTTGAAAAAGGCTTGAAAACCAAAAAAAATTGGGGGGGGTAAAAGGGGGGGGGGGGGGGGGCAAACCTAGTAGTTTCGGGGTTTCAATTCTTTTGCGAAATTTTACTCCAGGGGTAATTAAGCGTTGTTTTCTACTGTGGTGAAAAAAAAAAACCCGCCTTTTTTCACCGCCAAAAATTAAAATTTTTCCGGGTACCATAATTAACAAAAAAAGGTTAATTAAAAATTTTTTCTCTTTTGTGTAGCGTAGAAAAACCAAATTTGAAACACGCTACAAAGCAAGTAGTTTGGGGCTGCTCAATTCTTTTGCGCAATTTACATCCAGGGGTTAATTAAGCTTGTTCTGCATTTGTACCAGAAAAAAGAAACATTGTTTTTCACCCCCCCCACAGAAAAATTCTGTAGCTTTAATTCATATCCGAAGGTTAATTAAGCCTGTTTTTGCTTTTTCAGTCATATAAAAAGTTTTGGGCCCCCTATTAATCTTAATCATTTTTTGTTTTTAAAAATTCGGTGTTTGCAACAGCCATTTCAATTTTTATAAAAATTAAAAACTGGAAAGGACACAGTAATAAATTTCCCCGGGTTGAAATGAGGTTTATTTTTACTTTAAAACAAAAAGTGCAATATTCATTAAACCAAATTTTTACTGGGGCAAAAATTTGGGTACCCTTATCATTTATTGATTTGAATACTCCTAACTACTTTTTACTGACTTTCGAAGCACAACATTGGTTTTGTAACCTCACTGACTTGAACTTCATACCGGGTTTATCCAATGATGAAAAAAGGGTATTTAAGGTGCCAATTGCAATTGTTCTCCTATTGAATCTCCTGTGAAGAGTGGCATCATGGGCTCCTCCAAACAACTCTCAAATGATCTGAAAACAAAGATTTTTTCAACATAGTTGTTCAGGGAAGGATACAAAAAGTTGTCTCAGAGATTTAACCTGTCAGTTTTCCATTGTGAGGAACATAGTAAGAAATGGAAGACCACAGGGACAGTTCTTTTTAAGCCCAGAAGTGGCAGGGCCAAGAAAAATATCAGAAAAGCAGAGAAGAAGAATGGGAGAACAGTAAAGGACAATCCACAGACCACCTCCAAAGAGCTGCAGCATCATTTTTGCTGCAGATGGTGTCACTGTGCATCGGTCACAATACAGCACACTTTGCACAAGGAGAACTGTATGGGAGATGATGCGAAAGAAGCCGTTTCTGAAGCACGCCACAAACAGAGTCGCCTGAGGTATGCAAAAGCACATTTGGACAAGCCAGCTTCATTTTGGAAGAAGGTCCTGTGGACTGATGAAACATAGATTGAGTTGTTTGGTCATACAAAAAGGCGTTATGCATTGGGTCCCGAAAACACAGCATTCCAAGAAAAAACACTTGCTACCCACTGTAAAATTTGGTGGAGGTTCCATCATGCTTTGGGGCTGTGTGGCCAATGCCGGCACCGGAATCTTGTTAAAGTGAGGGTCGCATGGATTCAACTCAGTATCAGCAGATTCTTCAGAATAATGTACAAGAATCAGTGATGAATTTTGAAGTTACGCCAGGGATGGGTATTTCAGCAAGAAAAATGATCCCAAACACAGCTCCAAATCTACTCAGGCATTCATGCAGAGGAACAATTACAATGTTTCCCGGAATGGCCCTCCCAGTCCCCCAGAAATGAATATCATTGAACATCTTTGGGGTACTTTGAAGTGGGCTGTCCATGCTCTGCGGCCATCAAACTTAACTGAACTTGAATTGTTTTGTAAAGAGGAATGGTCAAAAATACCTTCATCCAGGATCCAGGAACTGATTAAAAGCTACAGGAAGCAACTAGAGGCTGTTATTTTTGCAAAAGGAAGATCTACTAAATATTAATGTCACTTTTCTGTTGGGGTGCCCATACTTTTGCACCGGTCAAATTTTGGTTTACTGCATATTGCACATTTTGTGTTGGTACAATAAACCTCATTTCAATCCGGAAAATATACTGTGTCCATCAGTTATTAGATATATCAAATTGAAATGGCTGTTGCAAACACCCAAATATTTAGAACTAAAAATGATTAAGATTAATAGGGGTGCCCAAACTTTTTCATATGACTGTATATTCAGTAAAATACACAGAGTTTTTAAACGGCACATACAAGTCAATTTCTCCTGCCCATTTGTGGAGCGCAATTTATATCCAAGGGTTACCCAAGCTTCTTAGGGGGTTTCTTTTGGGAGTCAAATACAGGTGTTATTTATCATACAGATACTCATCAAGCAGTGTCTGAATTTAGACAAACAGTATTCAACAGAGAGGTGGCAGGCTCTTCACCTGCGAGCAGGCCCAGGTCGCAGCACAGCAAGGGGACGTCGCAGCACAGCAAGGGGACGTCATCTAGCGGCCGTTTGCTGACCGGTAACCCAAGGGTTCTTGATTGGTTGACTAGGTCATCCACTTACTCCCAGATGACATCTGACAACCCAAGCCAAGAGTCGGTGGGAACGTCAGACACAACCCTTAGTTGGTTTTGGCCCAGGAGCGGGTCAGCGGCCCTCACCTGTCCTCAACCCGGGTTCTCTCAGCCAGAGATCTACTATGTGGTCTGGGCTCAGCGCCACTATATAGCGAGGATGAACAATTTGAGGGGGGCAGTCAGCACTACTTGCAGCGAAGAAATGGGGCCAAATATCTCCTGCTTCTTGAAGTAGGCGGCAAAGTATAGATTTTGAGAGTGGCATGGAGGTCATGTTGTGAGGGTCAGCCTCGCATACCAAGACCGGTGATGAGGACAGCAGTGACAATAAAACCCACAAATAGATGATGATGTAAGCCGACCGCATTTGGAGCTGGGTGAGGCAAGGCTTCATCATCGTCAGGAGAAGAGGGCGTCAGCTTGCGCGTCAGGCAGCGGCGCAGCCAGCAAGTGGTCGTATGGCCGTGAGTCAGCAGGATAACAGCATGTGAGGTGGGGAGCCAAGCGCCATGGGGTAAAAAACCCGCTTCGCAGGTCCAAGAAAGTAGCGGCACAGGGGCCCGCGGGCAGCGGGGGGCAGTAGTCACTCAGTGCGGAGCGTTGGCGTAAAATCCGATACCCCGGCGGTGGGGCAGTTCTTTACTAAGACACCGGAGGAGCCGAATAGGGTATAAGTAGAATCTGTAGGCAGAAAGGGAAGCGTGGCCAGGGAGCAACGTTGGCACCACAGGCCCTGCGTCAACACATGCAGCGTCACCACCCGGGTGGCCTGTGAGAAAAGTGGCTCAGATGTGGTGGTCCACCTGCCGCCGCCGCAGCAACAGCAGCAGCAGCAGCGCCCAGTAGCACGCTTGCCATTGCAGCCAGTCAAGGCTCAACCACCTCTGCAGAAGGGAGCTGTTTCTCTTTGACATCACCTCCCGGTCCAGATGCTCCTGCTCCTCGCTACTCATGGCGCCAGCAGTCCGTTCACGAGGCGTTTGGGCAAAGAGACAACAGTATGCGTCCAACCATCCTAAGGTGCAGCATTTGACCTTTGCTCCTGTCCAAGTTGTTGGTACTGGCAGTCCCTCCCTTTCCAAATGGTGGACCCCTGCACCATTCAAGAACAATGGTTTTGGGGCCGACCGAGATGGAGAGTTCCAAGCCGTAATTTCTTTTCCAAAAAGGCAGTACCAGCACTTCATAAATATGTAGAACAGAAGGTGGGCCAGTCCTTAAAGGAGTTGTCTCATTAATAGCTTTCAGCCTCTGTCTGTGAATGGGAGTTGAATTGAGGGGCGTGCTAGTTTTGTTTTGCCTCTTCTCCTCCCTCTTCCCCCCTCCCCTCAGCACACAGGCAGCTATCTGCTAGTAACTTCTATACAGCAGGGGGGGGGCAGGGGGATTGCGGGCCAAGTTAACCCTGTTGTGCCTGCCTAGAGGGTCTATGAATTGGGTAATAGCAGAGGGATGCAAGTGTTCCTAAACCCTCTGCTTAGCTTACATATCTCCACATCTCCAGCACAACCCAAAAAAACCCCCCTCAGAACAGACACAGGGAAGCTGCAAAGTGTTACTCAGGATGTGTCCCTAGTACAGCACAGCATGAACTGTTCACAAGCCTCCCTGATCTGTATAGTATTATTATAGTTTACAAACTCACAGGCATCATGATTATAGTAACACACAGGGTCACTGCTGTTACATCTATCTGTGTAGAGAGCAGGAGGAAGCAGGGACACACAGGGTTAATCCAGGCAGCACGGACACAGACGCCAGAGTCCTCCCTCCTCCCTCCCTCCACTACAGAAGCATTCTGTGCGGGAGGGGCTCTCTGCTCCGACCTTTCTTAAAAGACGAGAGCCCATAAAGACCTGACAGCCAGTAAGAAAAGGGATCAACGGGTCGGCTGCAAATAGAAACTTGAGAACTGATGTAGTAATACTAACAGGGCTAACTCAAAATCAGTAGGACATTTGTAATGAACATATATTGCAAAGCTGCTTGTTTTTTTAAAGATCTTTTAATTAAAACCCAATCATTGTAGCGAGACAACCCCTTTAAGCTTATCGGTTTGTTCCAAGGTGCACGGCAGCGCGGACGTCTGGAGCTGTAACTACGGTCAGGCCATACATGTCCTTTAACCCACTGTTTTGAATGTGCTTCCGGCCCAGGAAACCCCAAACAAACTAGACAGGAACGCCGATTTCTCCTCCACTTGTCAAACTGCTGCTCTGCGCCAATGTCCGCCCTCCTCCTCCTCCACCACCACCACCATCTCAGCCTCCACAAGTACTGCCCCGTCATACCACATGTGTAGGGCACAGCGGTGTCCTCGCAGTTCTACACCTGGCTTGCCTCGGCGAACGAAGTCACACAGGAGAACTGCTTCCGCATCATGCAGCAAGAAATCGATGTGTGGCTTTCCTCCGCCCAACTGCAATCGAACCATGGTTCCTGAAGTTCTTCCACCGATCTTCAGAACATTCTGAAAATGGCCAGGAAACTGTGCATGCATTTTAAATCCATTCGTAGAAAGCCGGGAACACCCTCCTCGAGTTGCAGCGGCAGAACGGCCTCCCCCAACCACCTGATATGCGATGTTTCAACCCGTTGGAATTCCAGCCTGCACATTTTGGGACCGACTGAAATGAACAGAAAAAGGCCATTAACATTTTTTGATGATCCAGGCAGACAGAAGTACTCCCCCCCTTTGTAACTTTGATGTCAGCCAGTGGCAGCTCATGCGTGACACCTGCCGTTTGTTGAGCCATTCGGGGAGGCGACGTTATTTGTCAGTCACCAGGACAAACCGGGATGAATAACGTCATTCCACTGCTTCATGTCCTGGAACAGATGCTGAAAAATCTGTCTTGGGCAGGGGACTGGAGACGTGGCGACTACATTTCGTGGACACATGAGTCCGGTGGGGACTGAAAGGGAAAGGAGGAGGGGGAGGACATTGGAGCAGAAGCATTGTCTGGTGAAATGAGTGGATTTTCTACCCAGGTGACAAGAGAGGAGGAGCAGGAGCAGCTGGAGGAGGTGGATGGAGATGAGGAAGACGAGGCAAATGACCCCCAAGCACCGTGGCAGTATACAGTGGAAATGGAGGCAGTGCGCCCCTCGGAGGCACGTGTGCAGAGGGCCCGCAGCATGCTTATTTGCCGGGCTCGTGACACCCGAATAGTTCAGCATCCCGGCAGAGGGATGACTTCGGGCTCTCCACCCTATTGGACCCTCGCTACTGGTCCAAAATGGGAAGCCCTTTTTTCCCAGCTTTTGAAGGGAGGACAAACTCAAATACTATAGGGAAATCCTCCGTAATCAGTTTGCCACTGCCTATGTGCAGCATCGTCCCTCCTCTGACAGGTCTGACCGGGGGTTCCTCAGCGCTCACGTACTACGGCCGCGGCTGCTGGGGGGAAAATGGGGGTAGAAGCATACAGCTCCATCACAGTAACCTAAGTCTGATCACTGATGACAGCTTCCTTCCCCCACGCCTAGTGAGGAGGGTAGTCGCCAGCAGCAGCAGCAGCAGACCCGGCATCCCTGAACCAACAGGTGGTGGCCTACTTGGACAGCACTCTGCCACCCCAGTTAGAAGATCCGCTGGACTACTGGCAGCCAAACTGGATGAGTGGCCGCAACTTGCCCCAGTTTGCAGTGGGGGAAGCTGTCCTGCCCGGCCAGTAGTGTGGCATCAGAGCGGGTGTTTTAGTGCAGGGGGGGCCATCGTTACCCCAAGGAGAACCCCTTGTCCACGGAAAATGTGGAACGACTGACCTTTGTCAAGATGAATCCTGGCGTGGATAGGCCCGGAATTTTCCCCACACCAATGCCTTAGGGGTCCGACTACATCACCATGACGCCTCACCCAAACTGTGAGAAATGAGTCCCGGTTTTAAACTAACCTGCCTCAGCCACTATTCTTATGCCGCCACCCCCTGATGCCACACATCTGCTGACAGTTTTCTCCATCTGCCACCAACCATCTTTACCAGGGACTGGTATTGCCACCCACCTCCACACTCTGTCATTGTGCCACTGTCTGACCTCATGCTGCTGCCCGTGGCTGCTTTCCGTGACCTCCACACTGTGTCATTGCCCCCCCTCTGTGGCCTACTCCTGTTTTTTTGCCACCTCCAGAAATGTCATTGTGCCACTGGCCTGACCTCATGCTGCTGCTGAGGCTGCTGCCGTGACCTCCACACCCGTGTCATTGTGCCACTGTCTGACCTCATGCTGCTGCTGTGACTGCGCCATGACCTCCACACTTGTCATTTTCCCACTCGTGGCCTACCCTGTTTTTGCCACCTCCAAATGTGATTGTGCCACTGCCTGACCTCATGCTGCTGCTGTGGCTGCTGCCATGACCTACACACTGTGTCATTTTCCCACTCTTGGCCTACTCCTGTTTTGCCACCTCCAAATGTCATTGTGCCACTGCCTGACCTCACGCTCTGCTGTGGCTGCTGGGCCCTGACCTACACACTGTGTCATTGTGCCACTGTCCCGACCTCATGCTGCTGCTGTGGCTGCTGCTATGACCTACACCCCTGTGTCATTGTCCCACTCTGTGGGCCACTCCTGTTTTTGCCACCCTCCAGAATGGCATTGTGCCACTGCCTGACCTCATGCTGCTGCTGCCGTGACCTACACACTGTGTCATTGTGCCACTGTCTGACCTCATCTGCTGCCCGTGGGTTTCTGCCATGACCTACACACTGTGTCATTGTGCCACGCCTGACCTCATGCTGCTGCTGTGGCTGCTGCTGTGACCTCCACACTGTGTCATTTTCCCACTCTGTGGCCTACTCCTGTTTTTTTCCCCCTCCAGAATGTGATTGTGCCACTGTCTGACCTCATGCTGCTGCTGTGGCTGCTGCCGTGACCTCCATACTGTGTCATTGTCCCACTCTGTGGCCTATTCCTGTTTTTGCCACCTCCAGAATGTCATTGTGCCACTGCCTGACCTCATGCTGCTGCTGCCGTGACCTACACACTCTGTCATTGTGCCACTGTCTGACCTCATACTGCTGCTGTGGCTTGCTGCCCGTGACCTACACACTGTGTCATTGTGCCACTGTCTGACCTCATGCTGCTGCTGTGGCTGCTGCTGTGACCTACACACTGTTCATTGTGCCACGTCTGACCTCATGCTGCTGCTGTGGCTGATGCCGTGACCTACACGCTGTCCCTTGTGCCACTGTCTTACCCCATGCTGCTGCTGGCCGTGACCTCCACACTGTGTCATTGTGACCTCTGTGACCTATTCCTGTTTTTTG
>JAODAL010082623.1:0-11511 GCA_025379985.1 Phyllomedusa bahiana
TTGGAAAATTTTTTCATTTAGTTTCGAAAATCAACTAAGGAAATCACTTCTTTTAAATGGAGGTTCAAAATTTTAAATTTAAAAAAAAAAAAAAACAAGAAACTGGGTAAAGAAAAATGAAAGCCCCTTTAAAAATATTGAAAATAACTTTACCAGAGGAACATATAACCTAAGGTGTGTCCTGTAATTAAAGTGTCTTCAAACTTGGGTTTGTCAATGTACCGATTTAAAGGGTGATAAGTATTATTATTGTGCTGTTTGGTATCATGGTGTGTAACCACAGTGAACATAGACCAAATAAAAGCTGAAAGAGAGTTTGTCTCAGGAGATTAAAAAAGAAAACTATAGACAAGCTGTTAAAGGCGATAAGACCATCTCCAAACAGCTTTATGTTCATGTTACTACAGTTGCGCATATTATTTAGAAGTTTAAGGTCTATAGGACTGTAGAGAAAAATTGAAAACAAATTGGAGAGATTGAAAATACGAATGGTAACCAAAGAACCCAGAGAAACTTTCAAAGATATCAGAGGTGAACTCCAAGATAAAGGATATCGTGTCCGATCACACCACTGTGCCATCCGTTTTTTGCATAGTGGACTCACCATGCTGTTTCAAAATAGCCTGCTCTTCACAGCCAGCTTTAGACTAACATTTCCTGGTTAGGCCGGGGGTGGGATGGAGATGGTTGGTATTAATAGAAACTTGTGTACGCAAGCAATTGATAAAACCTCCTTTATCTCCTAAACAAGAAGAATTATAAAATCGAGTCTTTGGCAATAGTCTTTTTTTAATTTTGCCTACACATTTAATGCTAATCACTATGGAGAGAAACTACTGATGAAAGCAAATCATAAAAACGCAAGACTGGAATTTGCCAAGGACATATTAACCCCACAAAGCTTTTAGAAAAAATGTCCTTTGGATAAATAAAACAGAACTGGAGCTTTTGGCAACTCAAATCAGCTCTATATTCATCAAGCAAAAATGAAGAAATGCAAAAAGAACAGAACATTGTACCTACTGTGAAACACGGTAAGGCCCTTGGTTAGGTTTTTTGGCTGCTTTGCATCTGGTACAGGGTACAATGAAGTCTCAAGACTATTGAGGCATTTTGGAGCAAAATGTGCTGCCCAGTGTCAGAAAGCTTGGTCTGAGTCACAGGTCATGGATAATCCAAAAGAATGATCCAAACATGCACAGCCAAAAACATCCAAGAAAGGCGAAAGCAAAGCATTGAACTTTTCTAAATTTACCTACAATGAGCTACGATCTAAATCTTATTGGACATCTGTTGAAGGAGCTGAAGCATGCAGTCTGGAGAAGGCACCTTCACATCTGAGACAGTTTGAGCAGTTTGTTCTCGGGGAGTGGGACAAAATACCTGTGGACGGTGCAGAAGTCCCATTGAAAGTTACAGAAATCTTTTGTTGCAGTGAAATCCCTAAAAAAGGTTGCGCAACAAAATATTAAATTAAGGGTACCATAATTTTTGTCCAGGCCATTTTCATTGCTTGTTGTTTGTTAAAAAATTTTTGGGTTTTAAACTATAATTCAAATTAATATTTTTTTTAAAATTGATTTCGGTGAATACTTTTTTCGGTTTAAATTTTTATCTCAGTGAGCATTGGGATTTTTCTTTATTAAACGGAAGGGTACCAACATATTACCATTTTGTATAATTTAAATATTCCTTGGTATTATGAAAAAGTGATGTAGTGACTTTCCTAAGTAAAATTGATCATACACATAGCCATTGACCAAACGTGCAGCTATCTCTCCTGATGTTGGTAAGCTTCTGCGTGTTCTGAAATGATGAAAGTGAAAAAAACTGCTGCAGTACAACTGGTCTTTTTACCCGAAAACATCTGCTGGGAAGAGTCAATTTATGTTGCTTAAACATTGCTGATTTATTCTGGATGTTTCCCATTGAATTCAGTTGGGGAAAACTATATATGCAACAGAAAGTGTGAATAAATTTGCGTTAGATTGCTAAACATATCCACAGCAAAATTTGTAAGTACCAGAAAAGTTTAAATACAATTTAAAAAAAAAGACAAAACAGGAAGCAAATAAAACGTCAAACTTCGGCACTACCCCCCCAAAGCATTTATAAATGATGAGCCTCTATGCAAATACATAAAGATATTTAGATCCGCATATAGTGGTGCTCAGTAGACCGTCCACGAAGTATCCAACCAGGAAGAAGATAATGTCCCACGGCACTCACCATCAATGATCAAAACTTCTTTATTCGCAAATGGTTACATCCCAGGTACAAATAAACAGGGGATGCACGAAAAGGCAATGACGTTTTGCGTTCAAACACACTTTCTCATAGCCATAATTTAAACAACGCTCTACGTTACGATAGTAGCACATCTCCAGTTACTTGGTCTTCTTTGTAAACGTTGGCCTCCAGCAATGAGGTCCCTGTCCCATGTGGCTGCTGGAGCTAACACAGTCCCTTTCTGTGGGTGCTTGGGAAAAGTAAGTGAAGAATACCGAGAGACTGGAGCGGTTTTTCACAATAATGGGAGCACAGATTAAGGGGAGTGGTTTTTTTTTTTGTTTTGTTTTTTTTTTTTGGGGGGGGGGGGGAGCGTTGTTCTTTTTTTACACAATTTTACACAGTTTGGGAGACATGATGAACGGGGCCGCGCCAGTTTTCTGGCGTACTTTGAGCTCAAAAAAATGTATGAACAGGCACACTCCAAACTTTTTTGCGATAAGTCCTTTTCTACTGCACCAAAGACACTTTTTAGTGTGCCAAATATTTGGGCCGTTCTGGGGGCGTCGCAACACATTCTAGAAGTAGACACATTTATGATTCTTTGACACCAAATCTAGATGAAGAACAGTTAGAACAGCCAGACCAAGTTAAAGGTGGTGCCCGAGCCAGACCTGTCGTATCGGCACGAGACTGCTCCTGTATTTAGGACCTGCAGAAGAGCAGGTTCATTCATTCTGGTGCAGTCTACACTGCCTTAAAGTGGTTTAGAATTGCCCGGTCAGCACCAACGTTCATACATGTCGCCCTTTATCGCAGCATGAATCTCTGCAAACAAAACCACTCTATTTAGCATGTTGTTACTGCAAAGGGTTGCTGCAGATACTTTCCATTGCAGTTCTGCTGCATGTGGACATACCCCATCAGTAAAACTCACATTGTCTGGTCTATGTTAAGAAGGATAAATACCATGGTTTGTGCTTTGTGTGAAGGCAGCGGCTGGGCATGTCCTATCTTCTTCGTGTTCCCAGTATGACTAACAGTTTAATGTATATGATTATGCTCCATAGAGTGCCATTGTTTACAGTGTGGGGGGGGATGATACAAATTAGAAAGGCACCTAACCATGAAGATGGGTTTAAGGGTGTTTCCTCAGGTGTTGCTTGTTTGATTGCTGGAGTTTGTTTTAAATGTTACTTTGTCATTCCTAATTTCTATTCATTACAGTACTCTAAGAGGAAGATCCAGGAAGTGTGAAACATCATTTTAATGAAAACCCCAGGTGACAGTTTTTAAAATTTTGTGTGCAAAACTTATACGCGCCTGGGACATCCATGATTATGATGTGTGACATGGACTACTCCCCTCTTACTAATGGTTGATAACCTGGGAAAGGAAGTACAGAAAATTAGATATGATAATGTATCTGTGCCAGCGCATAGTACAAATGACCCCATTTCCTTTATAAACCAAAAGTTTAAAATTTATTTTTTTGGGTTTTTCCTACAATTTTTTCATTGGGGGGTTGTCTGAAATGAAAGCACTGAAAACGGAGGGTTTAACCACGGGTTTTGTTTCGACTCTTCTTAAAGAGGTTCTGCAGCAGCTTGTACATGAGATGGAAAGCTGTGCTAGGAAATGTGCCTTTATATTGCCAGAGAACTTGAGAAGTTTAGAAGAAACTGCATGTGTATTAGTCAGCTGATTGGCATGTAGCTTCTGTACGAGAAACCGACCTCTCCGATGCGGGGGAGCACTTTTTCTTATTGTTTCCCCTTTCCCCCAAATGAAGGGGAAGAATGAGATTCTTTAAAAGGGATCAAAGGCTCATTAAAATCTTTTTTCTAGAAAATTCCCAAAGGGCCCCTTTTGACCAGGGTGAACCTTGAGGCTATTGTGTAAAACGGTTTAAAAAAAAAAGTTTAAATTTGCTTTTAAAATGGTAAAATTTTGGAAGCATCATCTGTTTTCCTATTTAGGGATCCGGGAAACCCCCTTTCAAAACATTTCACCACCCTTTCCTTTGGGACTGTTTACTTCTATTTCCCTTCCCAAAAATCATAATGTTTTATAACCCACCTCTATCTGGTGATCGTTTTAAAACCTTTTGGGAAGGCCAAGGAATTTTTTTCCTTTTGGGGAGATACAAGCCCCGTAACGTTTTTGTTCATTGACTATAAAACATTGATTAACATTTGGGTCAAAAAAAAAAAAAATTTTTTTTTTAATGGAAAACTTTTTGGGGGTACTTAAAACTTAAGGGGTTAATTTTTAAATTAACCCCTTCATTTGGGCGGGAAAAAAAAAAACGTAATTCCATCATTTTTTTTTCCACGCCTTTCACCACAGGGTAAACATACTGTGATAACTTTATTTTATAGGTCAATATGATTATGCCAATTCCATAATTTTAGTTTTTTTTCCATTTTAGAATACAGAAAAAATTTTTCATTTTTTCCCAAAAAATTTGGAAACCTTTAAAAGTAAATCCCCAAAAATGGCGTTTTTTTTTTTCTTCTTTTTTTTATGTTCCAAAAACTCTTTTTGTTTTTTTTTTTGGGTGGGGGTTGGGGTGGGAGGGGTTCCGGTTACATTATTTTGTAAGGGCCCAAATGAGCTATTTAAAAGTATATTTGGGTTCTCTCAGAAAACAACCCCCTCATATGGCTATCTGAGGGGGAAAAAAAATTTAAAAAGTTTTGGGGAAGGGCCGGGGGGGGAAAAAACCCATAAAAAAAATTCATAAATGGTGAAACCCTTAAAAGGGGTTAATAGGGAAAGGGCCCCTTCCCTTTGCGTGCTTTTGGGACTTATATTTTTCAAAAGTGCAAGGGGAGAGGGATTTGTAGCCCCCAAAACCTTTGGGGGTTTATTATCGGGCCCGCCAAGTACAAAATGGGGTAAAAGGGGCTAGGGAAGCCCCGCAAAGAACTTTTGCTATGGAAAATTTTTCGACAAAATTCCTCTTTTTAATTTTTAAAAGGGCTCATACATTTAAGTATTCCCCAACGTTTACAGTTCTGCAATAAAGTGTGGTGGAAGTTACAAGATATGCAAGGTATCGTAGTAGTCCCTCAGTATACCCCTATTTGCAGTAACCCTTCTGTGTCTAATCTATTCTTTCTGGAAGGATTTGAAAATCGGAGTTTAATGGGGATTTGTAGGATCTCTCAACTGTATGAGGTCAACTTTATTCGGTTTCCTTCTCTTCTTTGATTGAAGAATATGCACAAACCTCATTTTAATTTTTCTTTAAATACCTTTGACTCAAAACTTTTGCGGTCGTGAAGTGGGGGGAAAGTAAAGGGTTTGCTCCTTAAAAATAATATCGTGAAAAAATACTAAAGATGCTTAAAACCTTAAACTAGGGTTTTTATCCTGGGTTTTTTTTTGGTTTTAAACTTCAATTTATTTAAAGTATAAAGAAAACGGGGGAGGGGGGATTTAAAAAGGGGGTTTTCTCCCCACAGGCTTTCCAGACTGAGGTTCTATCTGTCAAGGGTATGTTTACACAGCTTCAAAAATGATAATATTTTTGGTTTTTTTGGGTTTTGGGTTTTTTTTCAGCACTTTTAGGACCCAAC
The DNA here is from genome assembly GCA_025379985.1 of Phyllomedusa bahiana. Lineage (NCBI taxonomy): Eukaryota > Metazoa > Chordata > Amphibia > Anura > Hylidae > Phyllomedusa > Phyllomedusa bahiana. The sequence goes on from JAODAL010082623.1 coordinate 5,814, forward strand.
TTTTTTACATCCCCGTAGACTGTAAAAAAAAAAAAAACGACCTGTAGTCTTTTTGGTTTTCCCTCGGTTTTCCATACAATCAAATTTTTTGGGCAGGGGGTGCAAAAAAAAAACCCAGAAACCCACCCCGGTTTTTGTTAAAAACAGTGACAAAAAAACGGGGCGGGCTTTTCCCAAAAATTTTTGTCAATGCTGGGGGCTTACAGCTTCAAAACCCGGGGGGAGTCTCTTTTCACCGTAGGCATTGGGCTCCCCCACTAAAAAGGGTTGGTGACATTAATTTTGTTTTGAAAAGGGAGAAGGGAGAGGTTTTCACGGGTCTGCAGGCTTCCTTTCTAAGATTGAATCCTTTTAAAATCGAAGCAAAATTCTAGAGAGGTGCGTGACCATCCGTTTTGCTTTTGGAAAAAACATACAAAGCGGCTTCGTGTTGTGTTTGGTAGGCCCCTTTGGGTTAAAATTTTTGGGTTGGGGGATTTTCCCCCAAGGGAGCGTGTTGGTCTGTCTTTGTGCACCCTTCTATTCAATATTGACCTTTCACATCAATAGCAAGTGGTGCTATGCAATTTTCACATCTCTTATTCGCAGTAGTGCCACTTGACTACTCACTACACACTTTTTTACCCCTTTCCCAAAAGAATTCAAAACTGGGACGTTCCTGAGGGGGTTTTTTGGGCCCCTCTTGTCCCTAAAGCCAATTAAACATCCCCCTTTTTCTTTGGATAGCAAAAGGGGCTGTGTGGCGGGTGCCCGTCCCCCCCTTTTTTAAAACCCCCCAAAACCCGCTCCACACGGGAAATTTCTTCTGGGAAATTAAAATTGCCCCCGCCGGGTTGTAGGAAGGGGGGTTTAAAAAAAAAGTAAATCGCTCTGTTTTTAAAAATTATTACAAATTTTTTTAATAATAATTTCGATTTGTATAAATTCAAGGACAGATTAGTCTTTCTCTTGGTAAACAGTAGTTCTGCATGAAGGATACACTTACATTTTTAGCATGATTGCTCTTACTGTGAGGAATGATCTGTGATGTATGCACTTTCTCCTTTGCAGGAAGAAGGGTGGTATTCTGACTGAGGCGGGAAAACAGTTTACAGCCAGCTTGAAAACCAATGTGATTCTCGCTGCTAGACCAAGAAAAGACCTCTGTCTTGGGCCAAAGAGATTTAGCCACAAGGTCACCGGGATATGGGTAAGTGTCCCGAAGGGGAAATGTTTCTATTCTAAATAATGGGGCTTTATTTTGTATTTTTTCCTATATAACAATATGCTTCTATGACAGTTGAGATAAAAAGATATTTCCACTTCTATGCTCAGTATACCTATTGTGTATTGTTGTATTTCAGAAATGTCTTGATTGATTGTTACTTTTCCTTTTACAGATGTTCTGCATAAAAAGTTTAATTTATAATTTTTCCGTAGCTTTTTCCCTTTTTTAATAGAAAAACCCGAATTTTGAACCTGTATTTTTAAAACCTTTGGCGTTCACAATTCATTGGAAAAATTTTTTGCTTTTTGGCTTTTGAGTGGAAAATTTCCCAAAATTCCCCCCTTGGGGTCATTGCAGATTTTTAAAATCATTCATTTTGTATAGTCCTGTTTCTTTTAGTAAATTTCATTTTTAAAAGGGATGAAGGAACATCCGTAAAAAGGCGACCAGTTTCTAGCTATGAGACGGCCGTGTTATAGCATGAGAAGGGGTACGCTGCTCACGGTCATCCTCTCCATTCACTTTTATGGTAATTCTGAAAATAGCCGAGTAAGTGTGCTCGGGTTTATTTGGAACCATAAAAAATTTTAATTTTTGGGGGATATCTGCAAGAGCTCCCCCCTTTTTTCCCTTAAAATAGTCGGCTCGGGGGGTATGAGCTTACCCGGTTTACGGATGTCCCTTTTGGGTGGAACTTCCCCTTTTTTTCTGTAAAAAAAAATTTACTGTCAACAAGTGTTTCTATTTTCAAAGATAACCAGAAAAAGTGACAGAGGTTTTAAAATATTGGAAATATTTACAAAATCAATTTGGTTAAAAAAAAGGGGGGTTTTTAAAAAGTTACTCAATATTTCTGTGCAGTCGCTTTACCCTTGTGTTTGTCCGCTTCTTGTGTGACATCTCCTACTCTAAACACTTGGTTTTTTCCCCCTTTTCCCCCCTTTTTTTTAGATTTAAAGGGAAGGGTTGTGGGTTTTTCATGCTGGGCTGCAAATTTTGCAGTGTCTAGTGAGTAGGGAAACAGCAAAAAAAAAAGTTTTCTGTAGCGAAAATTTTGTTAGGGGGAGTGTGACAGGGGAATCGTTGTGCCTTTTTGTATTAGTGAAAACATTCAGAAAGGGTTTAAGTAAGAGAAATGTTTGCAAACGTGAAAAAGCAAAAGAGCACCACCTCCTGTGGTATTATTAGGGTATGTTCACACGGCATAATTGCAGGGCGTATTTCAGTGCGTATTTGCGCTTCAATACGCCCGAAACGAGCTCCGCAATTACAATTTTAAAAGCTTCATAAAGGCTTTTTAAATTACTTTCTCTCTATCGGCGTACAATACACCCAAAAGTCCCGCATTACGTAATTCATGCTCTTGTTAAATTCATATTTTTCCAGGGCACTTATCCCAGGGATAATACATGAATGGGGCGCCCTCCGCAGTTTAAAAAACACCTGCCATTGCATTTTCAAAAAACCCCGGCGTATACGGTACCCCCAGTACTCTGTGGGGAACATCCCCTAAGTGAAATAAACCATGTAGTGGATTCCTCACCTGGTTTCGTTGTGCAATTTATAGGACACACAACACTCCGTTAGGCAAATTCCCGGGAAAAAAAGGGTGAAAAGACTAAAAAGCTGACCCTTTAATCTCCAGTGCGTAGTTTGAGCACAGTAGATAGAAGCAGGAATGCTTCCCGGGTCTGGTCTTTAGCTGAAGAACGGACTCTAAAGATCTATGAAGCGCGTTTTCGTGAGCTGGGCCACTTCGTTGGTTAATCCCCAGCAGAGTTCACATGCTATGAAACCACTTTTTGTTTAAAATAAAAAAAGTATTTTTAAAAAGAAAGATTCTAGATTTTTCAGCACTTCATAGATCCTTTCAGTCAGTTCTTCAACTAAATTCCGTACCCAGAAAGCATTGCTGTTTACCCAGTAGAAAAACAGGGGAGTGTACCCTTTTCCCATTATAATCTGGCCCACAGCAAGCCCTGGCAGCATCGAAACTAAGGTGCTTTTTACGCCCTAGAAATTAATAAAAATAAAAAAAAAGCTACTTTGGGTTATTCCATCGGTGAAGATTCAGACACATATTGGTATGTTTCTGTGTTGTTGGTCTGTTTTTGTATACAGGTTAAAAAAAACAACTTTAATATAAGGAATCATCTCTGCACTACTTTTGTTGTCAAAGATGACAAAGATAAGACCTTGTAAGGACCAGCTTTGATGTTTTTTAAAAGTTTTGTTCTAGAGACTGTACCCGGACAAGGTAGCATGAAATTAAAACTTTTTGATAATATTAATAGGGCAAAGCATCCAAGGGTAAAATTTCAAGTCCCCACCCCTTTAGGCTTTTCCTGTAAAAAGGGCAGTCACGGGTGAATACCCTTGGGGGGTTTTATTTTTTGTTTTCTGCTTTTAAATGACATTGTCAGTTAAAAAGGGATTTTCGTTTTTTAAAAAAGGGTTGTGGGAAATTTTTTGAAGGTTTCCATTTTCGGAAAGTCTTTGTAAAAACTGCCAACTTTTTTCATGCGGAATAAAATATGTAATTTCTGCCGATTCGAATGTCCTGGCAGAATTAATTACAAGGAAATTTATTTTTAAAAAGGGAAGGGGTTTTCATCTAAAGCTGGATGTTATTGTAAAATCAATGTTTTTTTTTTTTTTTTTTTGTTAAATGAAGCCTGGTTGTCAGAATGGGGTGGATCATGCTGAATTTTGCGGGGGTGATACTTGGCCCGGGGACCTGCCTTCTCCACTTAACACTTCTTCTTCTTGCCACAAACATCCCTAAACCTTGACTATATAAAGGTAAAAATAAAAATGTATAATACAGTATATTCTTTTAGTCTCTTCCTGGGAAGTTGGCATAGTTTTTTTGGCATTTTTGTTATCTTAAAATTTTTGGGGGCGACTTTTCCCATGAGAATTTGCTTTTTTTTTTTTAATGAAAATTTTAGTAATGCGTTTTATATTTTACTCCACCTTCACCCCTATTTTGGAGGGATGCGAACTTGATTTCATGTGTTGTACATAAAAGGCAAAGAAAAATTCACAGCATAAACTGCTGACTTATGTTACCTCTTCTTAACTAGTTTCTGACGCCCGATATTCTGGCTTTGGGGGGCCCCGGGCTGTCGTGGGGGGCGGGGGTGGTTTAACCTCCACTGTTTTCTTGTCTTTGGTACACAAATTGGGATGTTGGTGTGTGTGTTTGGTATTTTATTATTTTATTAAAATTTTATATAATATATATATATATATTAATATAAATTTATTATAATAAAAATAAATTTTTCAATATACATACATACATAATAATACGTGGGGGGTAATATTTCATACATGCGATTTTGCAAAATTTTTTCCACAAAAAAATGAAGGGGGTGTGTCTTTTTTTTTCCTGGGTACTTTTCAACTGCGGAAGCGGATCTAAAATCAGATGTATGTTTTTTTAAATAATTAATTAGCATTTTATTGAAAAAATAAGTTATGGTACAATAAAAAAAATAAAACTTAATATTTGGTACAGAAACATTTTTACAATTACAGGGATCAGACGTTTCCTGGTTTTGACCGGGTTTTGTGCAAAAATGCAGCGGGATTTTGGCCACTCCTTTACGGAAACTTCTCCAGACTTTTGGTTTGGTTGCTGCGTGGGCTGCATTGAGTTTCACTCCCCCCAAAACTGTTGTGGGGTTAGGGCCCGGGGAAAGGGTAAGCAAGTGTTTCCCGGGTGTGTGTTTTGGGTCATTTTTTCCCGCTGGAAAAAACCCCGCCTGCCATTTCAATGTTTACTGATGAAAGGAGGTTTTTTGGCCAAAATTAGCGATAGTGGGCCCCCTCCATCTCCCTTTTCAATACGGGGGAAACCGTCCCGTCCCTTTTCGGGGAAAAAACCCCAATATTATAGTTCCAAATCCAGCTTCATGGTTGGGGTGGTATTCTTTGGGGTTTACTCCTTTTCTTCGTTTCCCAAAAACAGTGAGTGGAGTAAATGCCAAAAAGTTCTATTTTTTTCTCATCTGAGCACATGACCTTCTCCCATGCCTTCTCTAGATCATACAGATGGTCGTTGGCGACCTTCAAGCAGGGCCCAAAATAAGGGCAGAAAGGGGGACTTTGTGTGCCATGCGGGTTTTTTTGACACAAATACTGGTTACTAACAGTTATTTGAGACTTGGGGCCGCCTATTTAGGTTATGACCAGGTCCTCCTGGGGTGATCCTGACCTTTTTCCAAATCCTCCTTTACCCCCCTGAGATGAGGGTCTTGCTTGGGGCCTCAGACTGAGGAAGATTGACATCGTCTTTTGGGTTTCTTTCCCAATTTTAATAAAAGACCGATTTTTGCCTTCTCACCAAACTTCTTGCTTTGTCTTTTAGCCCTCCACCTTGTAAGGGACAATTTTGTTCCCGGGTCCTCAACCTTTGGGCTTTGGCCATGGTGAAAAGGGTTTGGGGTTCATTGATTTTTATGTGGAACAGGGTTTTTTTTATAC
>JAODAL010082624.1:0-11511 GCA_025379985.1 Phyllomedusa bahiana
AGAGATCTACTATGTGTCTGGGCTCAGCGCCACTATATAGCGAGGATGAACAATTTGAGGGGGGCAGTCAGCAGCTACTTGGCAGCGAAGAATGGGGCCAATATCGCCTGCATCTTGCAGTAGGCGGCAAAGTATAGATGTGAGAGTGGCATGGGAGGTCATGTTGTGAGAGGTCAGCCTCGGCATACCAAGACCGTTGATGAGGACAGCAGTGACGATGAAACACAAATAGATGATGATGTAGCCGACCGCACTTGGGAGCCGGGTGAGGCAAGGCTTCATCATCGTCAGAGAAGAGGGCGTCAGCTTGCCGTCAGGCAGCAGCGCAGCCAGCACGTGGGGCGTGTGGCCGTGAGTGAGGATAGCGGCAGTGTGAGGTCAGGAGCCTAGCGGCCACGGGGGAAGTAACCCGCTTCGCAGGTCCAAGAAGGGCGCGGCACAGGGGCCAGCGAGGCAGCGGCGGCAGTAGTCACTCAGTGCGGAGCGTTGGCGGTAAAATCCGATACTCGCGTGGTGGCAGTTCTTTGCTAAGACACCGGAGGACCGAATATGGTATATGTAGAATCTATGGGCAGAAAGTGAAGCGTGCCAGGGAGCTAACGTTGGCACCACGGCCCTGCGTCAACACATGCAGCGTCACCATCCGGTGGCCTGGGAGAAACGTGGCTCAGATGTGGTGGTCCACCTGCCGCCGCAGCAACAGCAGCAGCAGCAGCGCCAGTGGCAACGCATGCCATTGCTGCCAGTCAAGGCTCCACCACCTCTGCAGAAGGGAGCTGTTTCTCTTTGACCATCATCTCCCGGTCCAGATGCTCCTGCTCCTCGCTACTCATGGCACCAGCAGTCGTTCAGCGAGGCGATTGCAAAGAGACAACAGATATGCGTCCAACCATCCTAAGGTGCAGAAGCTGACCGTGACTCCTGTCCAAGTTGTTGGTCTGCAGTCCTCCCTTTCCAAATGGTGGACTCTGCACCTATCAGAGAACTAATGGCTTGTGCCGAGCCGAGATGGTGAGTTCCAAGCCGTAATTTCTTTTCCAAAAAGGCAGTACCAGCACTTCATAAATATGTAGAACAGAAGGTGGGTCAGTCCTTGAGCTTATCGGTTTGTTCCAAGGTGCACGGCAGCGCGGACGTCTGGAGCTGTAACTACGGTCAGGGCCAGTACATGTCCTTTACGGCCCACTGGGTGAATGTGCTTCCAGCCCAGGCACACCAACAACTTGGACAGGAGACGCCGCTTTCTCCTCCACGTTGTCAAACTGCTGCACCTGCGCCAATGTCCGCCTCCTCCTCCTCCACCACCATCTCAGCCTCCACAAGTACTGCTCCATCATACCACATGTGTAGGGCACAGCAGTGTCACGCAGTTCTACACCTGGCTTGCCTCGGCGAACGAAGTCACAGAGGGGAGGAACTGCTCTGCGTCATGCAGCAAGAAATCGATGTGTGGCTTACTCCGTGCCAACTGCAAATCGGAACAACGGTGACGGACAATGGAGGAACATGGTGTCCGCTGCTGCACCGAGGCGGATGTCCATCGCCCTGCATGGCGCACGTGTTCAATCTGGTTGTGAAAAGGTTCCTGAAGTCTTCCACCGATCTTCAGAACATTCTGAAATGCCAGGAAACTGTGCATGCACTTTATCCATTCGTACAAAGCCAGGAACACCCTCCTCGAGTTGCAGCGGCAGAATGGCTCCCCCAACACACTCTGATATGCGATGTTTCCACCCGCTGGAATTCCAGCCTGCACATGTTGGACCGACTGTATGAACAGAGAAAGGCCATTAACGATTTTTTGATCCAGGCAGACAGAAGTACTCCCCTGTGTAACTTTGATGTCAGCCAGTGGCAGCTCATGCGTGACACCTGCCGTTTGTTGAGGCCATTCGAGGAGGCGACGTTATTTGTCAGTCGCCAGGACTACGGATGAATAACGTCATTCCACTGCTTCATGCCGGGAAAAGATGCGAAAAATCTGTCGGGCAGGGGGGCGGAGACTGGCGACTCTCTCGGGGCCCCCTGATCCTGGGGACTGAAATGGGAGACAGGAAGACATGAGAGAAGCATTGTCTGTGAATGATGGATTTTCTGACAGGGGACAAGAGAGGAGGAGCAGTACACTCTGGAGGAGGTGAGGAGATAGGAAGAGAGCAGATGACCCCCAAGCACCGGGCAGTATACAGTGGAAATGGAGGCAGGGAGCCCCTCACTTGTGCAGATGGCCCGCAGCATGCTTATTTGCCTGGCTAGTGACAGCCGAATAGTCAGCATCCGGCAGAGGGATGACTTCTGGCTCTCCACCCTATTGGACCCTCGCTACCGGTCCAAAATGGGAGCCTTTTCCCACTTTTGAGGGGGAAGACAAACCCCAATCTATGGGGAAACCCCCCCGTAATCATTTGGCCGCTGCCTAGTGCGGCATCTCCCCCTCGACAGGTCTGACCGGGGGTTTCCTCACGCTCACGTACTACTGCCGGGCGCTGGGGGAAGGGGGGGGGGTAGGAGCATACCAGCTCATCATAGTAACCAAGCGGGAGTCAAAAAGCCTTCCTTCACCCGCCTATGAGGGGGGGCAGTCGCCAGCAGCAGCAGCGGGACCTACAGCCCCCCTGAACCAACATTTTGTCCTATTTGGGACAGCACCCCCACCTCATTAGAAATCCCTGGACAGGGGCACCAAACTGGGTTTTGGCCGCAACTTGCCGAGTTTGCAGTGGAGAAGCTTCCCCCCGGCCTTTAGGGTGGCATCAGAGCGGGTTTTCATGGGGCGGGGCACGTACCCCAAGGAGAACCCGCTTCCCGGGAAATGTGGAACAACTGACCTTTGTCAAGAAGAATCAGGGATGGGTCGGCCAGGATTTTCCCCACACCAATGCCTTTGGGGCAGTCTGGGTTCAAACTACCTGCCCGCCACTATTTTGATGCCGTCACCCACCGATGCACACATCTGCTGCCATTTCCCCCATCTCCACCACCATCTTTACCAGGGGCTGGATGCCACCCACCCAACACTCTTCATTTCCTCTATGACCTCATGCTGCTGCGCTGTGGGTGGGCCGTGACATCCCACTGTGCATGTGCCACTGCCTGACCTCGCTGCTGCCGCCGGACCTCCGCCTCGCATTGTCCCCCTGTGGCCCCTTTCCCCCCCAAAAGTTTTTGCCACCACCTCCCTAATTTTATTGGTGCCCCCAAATTTTTTTTCCTGAACCAGCTTCGCCGTGCCTCCACACTGTTGATTGTGCCATTTTGTGGCCTAATACTGTTTTTTTCCCCCTCCAAAAGCATTGGCCCTGCCCCGACCATACGCTGCCGCCGTGAACTCCACACTGTGTTATTGTGCAACTCTGTTGATTCCTCGTGTTTTGCCACCTCCAGAATGTCATTGTGCCACTGCCTGACCTCATGCTGCTGCCGCTGTGACCTCCGCTCTGTCATTGTGCCATTCTGTGGCTTCCTCCTGTTTTGCCACCTCCAGAATGTCATTGTGCCACTGCCTGACCTCATGCTGCTGCCGCTGTGACCTCCGCTCTGTCATTGTGCCATTCTTTGGCTTCGTCCTGTTTTGCCACCTCCAGAATATCATTGTGCCACTGTCTGGCCACATGCTGCTGTGGCTGCCGCCATCACCTCCACACTCTGTCACTAATGTTGCCACCTGAGCCCTCAGCTTGTTTTTTTTCCAGCTGTCGCTCGCATGACTTTATCAGGCTACATTCCCGCTTCAGTTTTTTTGGTCAGTTTTGCCCTCTTAAGTGCCCAGGGAATTTTATAGTGAAGCGATCTAAGAGCGGCGGCAGTCATGTGCGTGTCATACTAAAACACAACATTGTATGAAGACCAAACCAAGCTCCCTCTGCATATTTAAGCATGGCACAACGTTCTACAGCACCCTGCAGGCTCTGTGCAGCCTGGAAATAGCTGTTTTTTAACGCGTTTCTTGCCGAAGTAATTCGGAACGAAACAAATTTTGTCGGAAAATTCTGCGAAGTGACCGAATCTAATTTTTGAGAAATTCGCCCATCTCTAATTATTATTATTGCTGCCGGCAGCCAGAGCTCGAGAAAACACGACCGACACCTTCCTTTCGGACATGTAATCTGAAGTTTAATCACCGTAAATTACATTCCAATAGAACTTTTCAATCACATAACTATTTTATAACTACATGATTGGTTAATTGGTGGTCGCTAAGAGACAAGTTATAATTTGCATGTACGTATGAAGCAGTAGCTGATATGACACATTCCCAAATGCTCTGTATGATCTGGGGGGAGGAGGAAGACCTTGAATCTGGCTTCTAGCAGACACTGCATGTATCTCAAGGAAAGCTGTGTGAGAGATCTGATACTTCGATATGGATGTATAGCAGTCAAAGCATTTCAAACAAACTATCTGATGAGCTTAATAAGAATGTAATGATGAAACAGACTTCTGATGTTTTTTCCTTAAATTACCAACTTGACATAACCACCACCTTACCCCCTTTGTCAGCCATCTTCACGACAACATTTTTTCCCTCTATCAACTCCTTTCAAGCAATTCTTTGTTTCCTGGTCAAATTAGACACTAGATTTTCTATTTCACACTTATCATGTAACTCTCTCAATTCCCTTTCCATCACGTATTGAAAGCTATCAAAGCTTCTGTACGAGTTCTAGTGGGATAAAAGGAAGAATTAGGGATATTAAAGGAAGCTTCACCAATATTACACTCCCTAGTTGACCTGTTGTTAATTTCTAAGGTTCTGAGATCTAGCAAAGCCCCCTGTTCCTGAAATGATAAATTAGCATATTCATTAACCTTTGTGTTACTAATCCTTCATAAAATTTGTTTACATTACCTTAATAACCATAAAAATGTTTCCGAACCGTCAATGCTCTTATAAATTTATTTACATCAACAATAGTGTTAAATAAGTTGAAATTACTTGTCAGAACAAAATTTAATCCTAAACTTAACACAGAAAGTTGATCAGTAGTTAACCCCTTACCGCCGGAGCCAGTTTTGGCCTCTCTGACAGAGCCCTATTTTTGAAATCTGTCATGTGTCACTTTATGTGAGAATAACTTTTTGACACTTTAACCTATCCATGTGATTCAGAGATTGTTTTTTCGTGACACATTGTGCTATAAGATAGTAAGAAATTTTGGTCCAAAAAATGATTGTTTATTTGTGAAAATATCAAATTATGGGTGAAAAATGTGAAAAATTTACCAATTTCAAACTTCAAAAATTTCTGCATGTAAGACAGATAGTTATTCCACTCAAAATAGTTTATAACTAGCATCTACCATATGTCTGCTGTAGTTTGGCATTTTTTTTAAATGTGTTTTTTTTTTTACGACATTAGGGGGCTTATAAATTTAGTAGTAATTTTCAAGAAAATTTGCAATATACATATTTTTTAGGGACCAGTCCAGTTCTAACGTGACTTTGATTGACCTGTATGTTAGATACCCCCATAAATGACCTCATCTAAAAAACTACACCCCTTAAGGTATTCAAAACAGCAATTAGAAAGTTTATTAACCCATTAGGTGTTTCACAGAAATTAAAGCAAAGTGGAAGTGAAATTTCAAAATTTCACTTTTTTTGCAGATTTTCAATATTTATGCATTATTGACAAGAATACGGTAAATGTGATCAGGGAAATGCAAATTAATATTGATTCCCCAGATTCTGCTGTTTTCAGAGATATCCCATATGTGGCCCTAGTGCGCGATTTGGCTCAATCTCAAGCCCCAGAATAGGAGGAGCACCTACTGGACTCTGGGGCCTCATTTTCATTATAATTTTATTTAGGGGCCATTTCAGGTTTGCGGACACCCTAAGGTTCCAAAACGTAATAAATACCCCTAAAAAGACCCCATATTGGAAACTACACCCCTTACGGAATATATCCAGGTGTGTAGTGAGTATATCTACCCCACAGGCGTTTCACAAATTTTTTTAGCGTTCGGCTCTGAAAATAAAAAAAAAATATATTTTTTCCAATAATCTGCAATTTTAGCTGAAAATGTTTAATTTTTACAAGGAATCTTGGAAAGAAAGCCACAAAATTGTGTTACGCAATTTCTTCCAAGTTCGGCAATACCCTACATGTGGGTGAAAACTGCTGTTTGGGCGCATGGCAGGGGGTACAAGGAAGGGAGCGCTATTTGGCTTTTGGCGCACAGATATTGGTGGGCCATGTCGCATCTCCAAAACCCCCAAAGTACTAAAACAGGTGAAACCTTCCAGAAGTTGCTCCATTTTGGATTCAACGCCCCTGAGGATCTCACCTAAAGGGTGTATTGTGCGTTTTGGGCGCACAGGTGTTCCGTAGTTTTTTTTAGCATTGGACTACGAAAATGGCAGTTCCGCCATTGTTTTTTGGACTTAATTTTTACAGAATTCACCGTTCGATATAAATGACAGGATTACTTTACTATGGGGGTCGGTACAGTTACAATGCTATAAATTTTATATAGTTTGTTTTATTACTTTTACACAATAGAAGTGAGTTTTATAAAAAGTTGCATTTTAAAGTTGTCGTATTCTGACAGCCATAGCTTTCTTAAATTTTTTGCATATGGAGCATCTTGTGGGCTTTTTTTTACGAGATGAGTTGATGTTTTTATTGATACCATTACGGTGGAATATGATGCTTTGATCACTTTTTATTAAGGTTTTTGTGAAGCATTATTTGTACAAAAAAACAGCAATTCTGGTAGTTTTTTTTTTTTTTTATTTTTTACAGCGGTCACTGTGCGGTATAAATGACATGCTAGTTTTACTCAGCAGGTTGATACAATTACAGCGATACCACATTTGTATATTTGTTTAATGTTTTACTGCTTTTACACAATAAAACACATTTATTTGAAAAGGAAAAACGTTTTTGCATCACCGCAGTCTGAGAGCCATAACTTTTTTTTATTTTCTGTTTATGGAGCTGTATAGGGACTTTTTTTTTGCGGGATGAGTTGACGTTTTTATTGGTAATATTTTTGGGGGGACAAGACTTTATGATCGCTTTTAAATCTGTTTTTTGGAAGGTAGGGTGAAGAAAATACTGCAATCCTAGCAGTGTTTTTTATTTTTATTTTTAATAGCGTTCACCGTGCAGTATCTGTGACAAGTTAGTTTTACTCTGTGGGTTGAGACGATTACGGTGATACCCAATTTATGTAGTTTTTTTTATTTGAAAGCACAATTTTTTTGAAAAAAGTGTTTATTGTGTAAAACAATATTTATGCATCGCTATCTTCTAATAGCCAGAACTTTTTAATTTTTCCGTATACAGAGCTGTGTAAGGACTTTTTTTTGCGGGATGAACTGACGTTTTAATTGGCATCACTTTGATGTTGATATGAGTTTTTGATTACTTTTTACTCCATTTTATGTGCTGCGGGATGAACAAAAAATCGCTATTCTGTGACTGTTTTTTGGGGTTTTTTTTTACGGCGTTCACCGTACGGGTTAATTAACATGACAGATTTATAGGGTGGGTCGCTACGCACGCGGTGATACCAAATATGGGTACTTTATTTATTTTTGATCTTTTTTAGGGCGATTGGCGTTTGTAAAGGGGAAAAGGGCGATGTACGTGTTTTTATTTTATTTTTTGTGTTTTACTTTTTTACACTTTTTTTTTTTTTAACTTTTTCATACTTTTTACACTTTCCCCCAGGGGGGAATTGCATGAACGATCGTCAGATCATTCATGCAATAGGAAATCAGCATACAGCTTATAGCTGTATCCTGGTCTCCATGGCAACTGTCTGTCACGCTGCCCACAATGCATTGTGGGCATCGTGACGTCACCAGACAACCCGGATGCTGTCATTCAGCGTCCGGGCTGTCTGGTAGGAGACCGGTACCGGCGCTCAGCGCCGTTACTGCGCCGAGATCGGCGGGCAGCAGGAGCTCACTCCTGCCGCCCGCAGCCGCGATGTCGCGACCACGATGTCGCGACATCGGGGGGGTTAATCCCCCACGGCCGGAGTGCGCTCCGGCCGCGGGGGATGCGGCATGATGCCAGCGGTAATATACCGCTGGTTTCATGCCGCGATCTTGCGCGCTCCGCTTGTGAGCGCGCAAGATTGCCGTGACGTACTCATACGGCAATTTGCGGGAACCCCTACCCGACATTGCCGTATGAGTACGGCAAATGTCGGTAAGGGGTTAAATATATAACGTACGAGCTCCCGCACGTCATTTGCCCCCTTAACTTTAAATTTTTCTTCCGTTCTGAAAGACGTAAAATCTTTTTGCTTTCACTATAATTTCACATTTGTATGTTCTTGAGCCACATTTCGATGTACTCCATGTCGATTTGTTTTTATATCTAATAGTGAGGGGGATAGGTCACATCCCTGCCGTGTTCCCAAAACTGTCTATTGGGGATGAGTTATGAGCACTCAAACTAGAATATATTTGGTCCCAGACAGGACACAATTTTGTGAAAACCTTTTTAAAACCTTTTTGTTCCGATTTAACTGAATCAGACTATCTAAAGCGACCTTTTGCTAGATATGGGGAAACCTCTGATCGGGGCCCAAAAAAAAGTTTGCTTGTTTAACATTGCGTCTTGTTTTGGAACGAGTGCCATTTGAGATCCCGTTTAAAGTAATAGGGTCAAAGTTTTATTGAATTTTTTGCCAATAGTCAAAAAACTACTTAAATGGGTTTCTTCCCCCATGTGTTTTCACCAAGTCTCAAACATTTTTTACACTCATTCCCCCAGGCTGTTGGTGGTTCTATAGCAGTGATTAGCATATCTTGTTTCTGTAAGGGGGCTGAACAGTTACACTGACTAGTTTGGGTGATGTTCTTCTTCAGTAAACACAGGGTACAAGTGTTGAGGACTGAAACAATGGCTTTATTTGTAATCTAGTTACGGATAATTAGTTTTCTCAAGAGTGAGCTCAGTCACTCCATGGTGAAGTCACCCCCTGGTCTCAGCCCTCTCCTCTAATCAGATAATACCGTTATGGCCAGGTAACCATAGAAACTGTGTGCAGTTGTCCCCACGGCAGGGGTTTTTTAACCTGGTTTTGCTAACAGTTCTACAACACAAATCGGGTGAAAACTTTTTACATGGGCCTCTATGGAAAACCCATGCAGCAGTCCCCATTGCACTGGTTTTCCGACCGGTGGTTTTGCAGACTGCCAGCAGCCCAAGAAACAGAACAGGCTCATTCTTCTGTCTGGTTTTCGGGCAGCAGAAGAACATGTCTATGGGAAGGGGCAGGGCTTTTCTCTGCTTATTGGGTAAACCAACCATTATCTGTCCTGTGCTGTGTAAACGGCCCCTTTAGAGCCCATAAAAACGATCCTATCTTATGACCCCTAAAATGTAGTTATCATTGTATTTTTGAAAATGTCTTCACTTATCGGTCCCTTCATGCGAAAGCTGTTTGTAGCGAGAAAACCCCTTTGAACGGGGTTTGGTTTTAGATTTTTTTGCACTTGGAGGAAGAAGGAACCTATAGTCTAACCAACCCAAATGTCATGTATTAAAACTTCACTTTTAATAATAATCTCTAAAGAGGAAAAAAAATGCTCTAAATCAAAAATACTATCACAAATTTTTTTGAACTTACCCTTAAACAACCTAGCTCACCCTATACACACTTGGAGTGCGCCCGAAAAGGGCGGCCCTGTCCGGAACCTACACCCTATATATGTAAAAACCCTAACAATGAAATGTCCCCCACATTTTATGTCCCTCAAAAAACTTCATCAGAGGACTTGCTGTGGAAAATAGAGGTACAGGGGAAAGTGGTCCAAAATAGATAGAGGACCTAAAAAGTCCGAGTCCGTAGTAGTAAATATGTACAGGAACCAGAAACAGACTTATCCACTACCGAAACTGATCAATCAGACTTGGATAAGGGCTCAACAGTAAGGAGAGGGAGGGGCAATGGAAATAGAGGTTCAGGCACTGGACGTCCTAGAGATCAGCCCTTTTTTAGGGGATTCAACATATCCCCTGAGGAATCGCAATCCGTTTCGCAATTAGATGTTTTGAAACCCGATATCCGTCAGGCATTTATTGGCACTGCCTCTGGTACTACAGTAGACACCAATGTGATTATAAATAAATCAAAGAGAACCCTTAGTGAAACTGAGACTCAAATATTGAGTAAAGGGTTATCCTTTGTACCAACAGGGGGGTTCAGATTGTTTCATTGGGCAAGGGACCTGAACCTCTTTGCTCAAACTGCATTGGTATAAATTTTTTCACTCTAGGAATAAACACGAGTGTCTTGAGCTGGGTATACCAGTAGACATGTTGGAAGAAGTGAGATTACTTGAGAGCCTCACAGAGTACTCCCCCAACCTCTTAGGGAAATGCCCCTTTACTGAACTAAAAAACAAAAGTACTTGTATACCTCCTCAAAGTGAGTCCTCGTACATAGATTTTTTTGTTGAGCCGACTATCCGTGAACTTGAGAAACTGGACAACATGAGGAACTGTAGCAAGGTTGAATATCTGAGTATTAAGAGTCTGGCTGAAGATAAGAATATCACCATAAAACCCTCGGATAAGGGGGGTAACATAGTGATTCTTGACACGGAAGACTATGTACATATGTGTTTGACAATTTTGAAAGATAGGGAGGGGTATGAAATTTTGAGCTCCAAACCCACTCTATCCTATCAGAAGCTCTGGTTTCGGATCTCATTAGTAAGGATGAGTTTGACTATATGGTCCCGCCCTTTCCCAGGATGGCGACGTTTTACTGTTTACCCAAGGTGCACAAGAAGTGTGTTCCCTTGCGTGGCAGAACTATTGTCTCTGGTGTGGGAAGACTTTGCCAAAATATAGGATAGTATATTGAAAAGATCTTGGTCCCTTTTGTAGTGGCACTCCCATCATATACTAGGGATTCGATGGACCTGCTGCGCAAGTTGGAGGGTATTACGGTGCCCCGGTCATGCCACTTGGCGAGCATTGACGTTGAGGCCCTGTACTCCTACATCCCACATGTTTGTGGGTTGAGGGCTGTTAGAAAATTTTTGAGCGCATGAGGGTGTCAGTTTCAGGAACACAATAGGCTTGTCCTCCAACTGCTTGAGTTTGTCCTCACCAGAAACTTTCTTGTTTTTAATAGGAAGATCTACCACCAGCTCAGGGGCACGGCCATGGGTAGCTCCTGTGCGCCGGCCTATGCAAATCTGCTCCTGGGCTGGTGGGAGATCTTAATGGTTTTGGTGACGTTAATAACATTCGGAAACGGACGACATTTTACTTTGGACAAGATATATTGACTACATTCTAGTTCTGGGGAATGGGACCCCAGAAGGGTTTAAAACCTTTGACTTCTTTTAAATATAAATGACTTGAATTTGCATTCACATATGAGATTAATGAGACATCTTCGTTTTGGATGTTTGTACTCAGAAAACAGCGGGGGCTCCCTGGAGGACTACAATTTTTCAGAAGCCTACGCCCCTAATTCCCTCTTGAGGTGGGACAGTAGTCATCCTGTCCCCCTCAAGGGCAAAGGAATC
>JAODAL010082625.1:0-11510 GCA_025379985.1 Phyllomedusa bahiana
GTTTAAAATTTTCATTTATTTTGCTTGCAATGAAAAAACACAAAACAGAATGAGACAAAAATCAAATCATTGATCATTTCACCCAAAACTTCAAAAATGGGCCGGACAAAAGTATTGGCACACTCAGCCTAATACTTGGTAGTACAACCTTTAGCCAAATAACTGCAAACAACCGTTTCCCGGTAACCATCAATGAGTTTCTTACAATGCTCTGCTGGGATATTTTAGACATTCTTCTTGGCAAACTGCTCCAGGTCCCTGAGAATTTGAAGGGTGCCTTCTCCAAACTGCCATTGTGAGATCTCTCCACAGGTGGTTCTATGGGATTCAGGTCTGGACTCAATGCTGGCCACTTTAGAAGTCTCCAGTGCTTTCTCTCAAACCATTTTCTAGTGCTTTTTTGAAGTGTGTTTTGGTCATTGTCCTGCTGGAAGACCCTGCCCTCTGAGGGAGAACAGCTTTCTCACACTGTGCCCTACATTATACATTATGCAAAATTTGTTGGTAGTCTTCAGACTTGATAATGCCATGCACACGGTCAAGCAGTCCAGTGCCAGAGGCAGCAAAGCAACCCCAAAAAATCAAGGAACCTCCGCCATGTTTGACTGTAGGGACCGTGTTCTTTCTTTGAATGACTCTTTTTTTTCCTGTAAACTCTATGTTTTGATGCCTTTTCCCAAAAAGCTCTACTTTTGTCTCATCTGACCGAGAAAAACATTCTTCCAAAAACATTTTAGGCTTTCTCAGGTAAGTTTTGGCAAACTCCAGCCTGGCTTTTTATGTCTCGGGGTAAGAGGTGGGGTCTTCTTGGGTATCCTACCATACAGTCCCTTTTCCTTCAGACGCCGACGATAGTAGGGGTTTTGACACTGTTGTCCCCTTCGGACTGCAAGGCAGCTTGAACTTGTTTGGATGTTAGTCGAGGTTCTTTATCCACCATCCGCACAATCTTGCGTTGAAATCTCTTGTCAATTTTTCTTTTCCGTCCACATCTAGGGATGTTAGCCACAGTGCCATGGGCTTTAAACTTCTTGATGACACTGGAACATTCAGGTCTTTGGAGATGGACTTGTAGCCTTGAGATTGCTCATGCTTCCTCACAATTTGCATTCTCAAGTCCTCAGACAGTTCTTTGGTCTTCTTTCTTTTCTCCATGCTCAATGTGGTACACACAAGGACACAGGACAGAGGTTGAGTCAACTTTAATCCATGTCAACTGGCTGCATGTGTGATTTATTATTGCCAACACCGTTAGGTGCCACGGGTTAAGTTACAAGTGCTGTTAATTACACAAATTAGAGAAGCATCACATGATTTTCAAAACAAGGGGGCCAATACTTTTTTCCACCCCTTTTTAGTTTGGTTGGGGATAATCCAAAATTTGGGAGCCAATTCTTTTTTTTTTCCCATTTTCAAAATTTTTTAAAAAAATAAACCAAAAATTGTGGGCTATAGCAAAAATTTTAAAATGATGAACAGTTTAAGGGGTATGCATACTTTTTCAACCCACTCTATATTGACTTAATATTTGTTAATATTTGTTTTGCAATTTACAAGGTTATTCTATATTTTTTCTTTTAACACTAAGGCCCACATGTATGAAAACTGTCTAGCTCTAGAACTTTATTGCCCATAGCAACCGATCAGGGCTCCCTGTTCATTTCATATAGTGTTCTGAAACAATGAAAGGGAAGCTCTGATCGATTGCTATGGTCAAAAAACAAAGTCTTAGACCTAAACAGTTTTCATACATATGGCCCTAAGTTATTGCATAATTTTTACATCTTCACAGAAAGAACATATGCCATTAAAGGGGTGTTCCTAGAGTTAAGAAAGCTCATTGGACCATTGGGGCATGATAAAAAAAATACAATATAAGACTGATACTTTACGGATGCTCTTGTTCAGTTCCAGCAGCCGGTCCGTTCATCAAGGAAGTGAATGTTCATTGTTCGCGTGACAGGTGCAGCCAATTACAGGCCACAATGTCATGTGTCCATGACTGCTTTGGCCTGTAATTGTTTGCACCTGTTACGATGACCATTCACTACTTCAGCAGGGATAAATGGACCAGCGTTGGGACTATGTAGGAGCGTCTGGTAGGTAAGTATTTTTTATAAAAAATCGTTGTAGATAGCTAGCTCACCAACTCCATACACCGGGCTGCACGGCTGCACTCGAGTGTAGATTTAGTCCATGAAACAAAAGAATCGCCAGCAACTTCGGATAAAATAAAACAGATGCATTTATTCATGGACGTACAATATGTTAAAACATGGTGGCTTATCTCAAAAAGACATGACAGGTGTAGAGCTGACGCGTTTCGAGTCACTTGGACTCTTAGTCATAGCATAAAGTTACACCAAATATAAGACCTTATATATACATAGACATAAATGAAATAATGCTGCCTACCTGAACCAGAGACAGGTATGGAGGAACACGGCAATACCGCTTCCGGTGTCAAGTGCGAGCAGGGGAGTGCGCTGAAAGCCCGTCCCCACATGGCACGTCATGACCGATCCCGCAAAAGGGGCGGGACAAGTGCGCGCCTCTGCATCACATGTCAGAGGGCACAGAGCACGTCCCCTAGCAACGCACTAGCATCAGGAAGCAGGAAAATGGCAACCAACACATCGGATGAATTGGATCACGTAAGCAGCAAACATCAAGTGAAAGAGAAAAACCTGATAAAAGAATAGATCATAAAAATTTCATGATAATTTACACAGAATGTATGCCAACAGAGAAAGAAGAACATAAACAGTGGACATTACTTCAATAGTGAAATAGAATTTCATTACGTGCATTTAAACCCATTGGGGCAACTGAGTTAAGGGTATATATCCAAAAAGCCTCTCGATCTTATAATCCAAACTGCCCCCACGTCTCCCCATAGTAACATGTTCTATAGCAAAAGTTTTAAAATCTCGAGTACTAGAATTATGTAATTCAATGAAGCGACGCGATGCCCCTGACAAATTACATCCAGCAGGTATTTTGATATTATTTAAATGTACCAAAATTCTTGTTTGGAATTTTCACGAGGTGCAGCCCACATAATTAAGATTACATATGTTGCATCTAATAATGTAAAACGCAGATGTGGTATTACAATTTAGATTTTGTTTAATTTTAAACTGTCGTGTACCAGAAACAAAATGTTGAGTAGGTTTTGTATATATGCAGGTTTTACAGGGATGACCACCACACCTAAAGAAACCTTTTGTTAAAAGTCAAGTATTAGAAGAAGATTGAGAAATGAATTCATTGGGTGCTATGATGTTACCAATAGTTTTGGGACGTCTGGCTACCACTCAGCAGCCATTTTGTTAAATATTTGCTAAAATATCATCCTGTTTGAGTATAGGCAAATATTTATCAACCAGATATTTAATGATGTCAAAATGTGTGCTATAATCAAGAACAAATATGGGAATATCACATTTTTTAGACTTTTTAGAAGATTTTTTGGATAACAGTAGTTTAGACCGTGGAATATCCGTTACTTTAATTAATGCCATATCTAAAGCCCAAATGGGATAACCTCTGGCTTTGAGACGTGTACAGATATTTTGGGACTCAATAGAATAATCCTCATCTGTTGTACAATTACGTTTAGCACGTATTAACTCACCAATAGGTATAGACAAGTGTGTGTATAGTGTGTCTGGGATGATTGCTTTTGACGTGTAAGATGGTATTTCCAGCAATTTGTTTTCTGAAAGTTTTGGTAACAATAGGAGAATTAGGAACCCCTAATAACGTAAGATCTAGAAAGTAAATTTGATCAGTTTGAAACGTAAATGTGAAAGATACATTTAAGGGATTATTATTAATGTATGCGATGAAGAGTGGTATGGCAGACACAGGACCCCACCACACTAGTAGCAGGTCATCGATGTATCTGCCATACCACTCGACATCACACACAAACGGATTGTCCGTAGTGTAAATATACATTGACTCCCACCAGGAGAGAACAAGATTTGCCAATGAAGGAGAAAATTTGGCGCCCATGGAGACGCCTCGTAATTGCAAAAAAAATTGCCTGTCAAACAAGAAAAAGTTATGCTGCATTAAAAAAG
The DNA here is from genome assembly GCA_025379985.1 of Phyllomedusa bahiana. Taxonomy (NCBI): domain Eukaryota; kingdom Metazoa; phylum Chordata; class Amphibia; order Anura; family Hylidae; genus Phyllomedusa; species Phyllomedusa bahiana. The sequence goes on from JAODAL010082625.1 coordinate 4,089, forward strand.
ATGTCACCGATTTAAGAAATCTTTTTTCATCATCAGTGTATGAGCTGTAACTATCTAGATGAAAGTCCAGAGCAAATATTGCTACCTGCAGGGGAATACTTGTATATAAAGATTCAACATCGCAACTAAGCCATGTGTAATGTGAGTGCCATATTTTATTAGAAAAATTAGATAGAACATCTCTTGAATCTTAAAGAAAACCAAGCACCCTTCTAACTAGGGGCTGAAGGTGCGTGTCGAGCCATTGACAAAGGTGCTCGCATAGCGAACCCATCCCTGATACAATGGGACGCATAGGTGGTAAGTCCAATTTTTTGTGGACTTTCGGCAATCCGTATAAAAGGGGCACAGTAGAGTTCGAACTTGGAATGTATTCAGATTCTCTATTGGAAAGGATATGTAAAGATATACCATCCTCCACTAGAGAAATAAGTTTTGACCTACATTTTGCAGTGGGATTACCTGGTAATTTACAATATGTAGTAGAGTCAGATGATAATATAATCATTTGGTGATGATAATCAATTTTGTTCATCACTACTACTGAGCCCCCTTTATCCGCAATGTTAAAAATGACATTCTCCATTTTACGTATTTCCTCAAAAACTTTACGTTGTTTGTACGACAGATTAGAATTCACACTACCACCATCCAATTGAGTAACCATTTGCCTTAAATCATGTTCAATAAGAGTTTGAAAAGTATCCATACAATAACTTCTAGCATTAATTGGATAAAAAGCAGAATTTTTATGTATGAAACGGTTTGGGCTGTGATACTGGTCGGTCCTGTGAGGAATTTAAATCTTGTAGATTGATTAATGCAGCCTGTTCATCAAATGTAAATCCAGAAAATTCATTTGAAAAATCACTATTTTTCTCACAGGACAGAGCGGAATCAGACGCCAAACCCCAAAAATGACGTTTAACAGTAAATTACGTATAAAGTGATTGAGACTTTTAAGTGTAGAAAACATGTCCAAAGGTTGATTGACAACAAAGTTGAAACCCAGTTTTAGAAAATCTTCCTGATCAGAACTAAGACTTTGATTTGATAAATTTAGAACATCTATATTTTGGATGCTTTCCCCTTTTTGGGTCTGGTATTGCGTTTTAGATTTCCCGTGGTGTTTACGTCCTCCCCTCCTGATACGTTTTTTGTGCCGTTTTTTGGACGTACTACTGGAGCATCAGACTCAGCATGTTTGTGATTAGAGGCGATACTTGTTTCATCAGGTTCCTTATCATCATCTGAATCATAGGAATTGATAGATGAATCTGAACTGAAACTGACTCTTTTGGAAGGTCCAAAACTTCTGTTTGAATGCCAAAATCTCCACTTTAAAATAGATTTAGGAGTACTTGAAGCATGATTTTTTAAGTGCCAATTGTATACACAGTTATTGTCATAGTCATTGGTATCACGCTGAAATTTTCGCTTTTTAGTAGCCATAATGGTTGTTTCCATTGTTGCAATGTTGGTGTTAATTTTGTCATACAGTTGTGTATATTCCGAAAGATCAGCATATTCAGTCAATTTTGGTTTCAATATCCTGTATTTGTATTGAAAAATGCTCCAGCTTTTGTTGTTCCTCTTCTATAATTAACTGCATTAAATTGCGTGAGCAGTTGGACAAAGTCTCATTCCATTTATGAAGAAAGTCCTCTGAATATATTAGAGTGGGCATATTTCTTAATCTTAAGCCCCGTGGTACCATATTTTATTGAATGTATTGTTTCAGGGTGGCGAGATCCCACCACACACAGATTTCTTGAGACAGGCCTTTTTCCAGCTCCTTTAATTTTTTTTCGACATTCCAAACTCTGTTGGCTCACAGATTCTTGAAAATCAAACACCTGTGCTATTTTGTCTTCTCTATTAGAGCGTGAAGAGGAAGCCATGATGGATGGAAAAAGGGCGTAGATATGTTATAGATATTCAGTAGTAATGTCACCACTAGAGATGGGCGAATTTCTCAAAAATTCGATTCGGTGACTTCGCTGAATTTTCCGACAAAATTTGTTTCGGTCCGATTTGCTTCGGGACGAATCGCATTAAAAAATAGCTAGTTCCAGGCTGCACAGAGTCTGCAGGGTGCTGTAGAATGTTGTGCCATGCTTAAATATGCAGAGGGAGCTTGGTTTGGTCTTCATACAATGTTGTGTTTTAGTATGACATGCAGATGACTGCCGCCGCTCTTAGAATCACTTCACTATAAAATTCCTGGGCACTTAAGGGGCAAAAAAAAAAAAAATCAAGCGGGAATGTAGCCTGTTTAAATCATGGCGCGACGAAAAAAAAACAAGCTGAGGGGGTTTGGGGGGGCAAAAAACAGGGCAAGTTGTGGGGTGAAAGGGATGCCACAGCAGCATAGGTCAAGAGTTTGGGACATTGACATTCCCGGGGGGTGGCAAAACGGGGTGGGGACAGAGTGGCCCAAAGACAAAGTGAGAGGGCATGGGAGCAGCCCAGCAGCAATGAGGTCAGACAGTGGCACATTGACTTCCCGGAGGTGGCAAAAAAATAGTAGGGGCCCAGAGTGGCCAAAGACAGAGAGTGGAGGTGACGGGAAAAGCAGCTGAGGTCAGAGGTGGCACAATGACACAAGTGGAGGGCACGGCAGAGCCAAAGAAGCAGATGAAAATCAGACAGTGGGCCAATGACATTTGGAGGGGGCAAAAAAAGGAGTAGGCCCCAGGTGGGACAAGGGAGAGTGGAGGGGGAAAGGCAGCAGCAGCATGAGGGGGAAAAATGGCACAAAGAACAGTGTGGGGCACGGAAAAGCCCACAGCAGCAGCTGAGGTCAGACAGTGGCACAAAAAACAGAGTTTTGGGGCACGGCAGCAGCCCAGCGCAGCATGAGGTTTAGGCATGGGACAATAACATTCGGAGGTGGCAAAAAAGGGTAGGGCCACAGAGTGGCACATGACACAGTGTGGGGGCAACAGCACAGCCACAGCAGCAGGTGAGGTAGACATGGGCACTGACATCTGGGGGTGGCAAAACAGTAGTACATAGAGTGGGACAATGACACAGTGGGAGAGGGCACGGCAGAAGCAGCTGAGGTCAGAGAGTGGACAATGACACAGTGTGGAGGGCCGGCAAAAGCCCCACCAGCAGCAGTGGGTCAGGAAATGGCACAATGACATTTTTGGAGGTGGCAAAACATAGAGGCACAGAGGGCACAATAAGGTGTGGGGTCATGGGCCCGGGGACATCACGCGAGGTCAACGTGGGACAATGCATTTGGAGGGGGGCAAAAAAAAGGTAGGCCCCAGAGTGGGACAATGAGAGAGATGGAGGTGAGGCAGCAGCGCTTGGTTAGAGAGTGGGCCAAAGACCGTGTGGAGGGACGGAGCAGCCAAGCAGCAGCAGAGGTCAGGCAGTGGGGAAATGACATTCTGGAGGTGGCCCAAAAAAAGGGAGTAGGCCCCAGAGTGGGACGTGCACATGTAGAGGGCACAGCAGCAGCCCCACAGAGATATGTTTTAGCAGTGGCACAAAGACATTCTGCGTGGGAAAACGTAAAAGGCCACAAGTGGGACAATGACTGGAGTGGGGTGAGGCAGCAATCTTTAGGGCAGAGCGTGGCAAATGACACATTTTTGGAGGGGACGGCAACAGCCCCAGCAGCGCATGAGGTAGGCAGTGGCACAAAAACTTCTGGAGGTGGCAAAACAGTAGTAGGCCACAGAGGGCACAATGCAGAGTGTGGAGGTCAAACGCAGCCCCGCAGCAAAGTTTAGACAGTGGCACGGGCATTCTGACGGTGGCAAAACAGTAATAGGCCCGAGTGGCCAATGACTGAGAGTGGAGGTGCGGCAGCAGCATCAGAGGTCAAGGGCGTGGGACAATGAACAGTGTGGAGGGGACGGAACAGCCACAGCAGCACATGAGGATGGGAGTGGACAAAAACTTTGGAGGTGGCAAAACAGTAGTAGGGCCCCAAGAGTGGCACAATGACAGAGTGTGGGGGGCAAGACACACCACAGCGCAGCATGAGGTAGACAGTGCCACAATGACTTTGGAGGTGGCAAAAGCAGGAGTAGGCCACAGAGTGGCACAATAAAAGAGAGTGGAGGGGACGGAGCAGCGCTGAGGGAGGAGTTGGACAATGGCACAGGAGAGGGCCAAGGGCGCCCAGAAGCAGCATGAGGGCAGACATGGCCAATGACATTTTTGGGGGTGGCAAAAAGAAGTAGGCCACAGAGTGGCACAATACAAATGTGGAGGTCATGGGAGCCCACAGCAGCAGCATGGGTCAGATAGTGGCACATTTACATTCGGGGGTGGGAAAAAACAAAGTTGGCCCAGAGTGGACAATGATGAGAGTGGAGGGGACGGGAGCAGCAGATGAGGGAGAGGTGGCACAATGACACATTTTTGGGGGGCACAGAAACAGCCCGAGCCCCCATGAGGGTTTTACGTGGCCCCCCCCAAAGACTTTGGAAAGGGGGCAAAACAGTAGTAGGGCCCAAAGGTGGCCCCCAATGACAGATGTGGAGGTCAAAGGGAGCAGCCACAGAATCAGCATGGGTGATTGGGCACATTGAAAATTTTGGAGGGGGGGGCCCAAAAAAAGGAGTAGGCCACAGGGAAAGGCCACAAAACCAAAAGAGTGGAGGGGAAGGCAGCAGCAGCATGAGGTCAGGGGAGTTTGGGACCCCCAATTTTTTTTCACGTGTGGAGGGGGAAGGCCAAAAAAGCCACAAACAGCAGGCAAAGAGGGCAGGGCATGGCACAATGCCCTTCTGGGGGGGTGGCAAAAACGGGGGTAGGCCCCAGAGTGGCCCTCAATGACACAAAGGGGGAGGGCCAGCGCAGCAAAAAAAGCAGCAGCATGAAAAACAAAAGGGGGCACAATGAAAAATTCTGGGGGGGCCCAAGCAGTAAATAGACCACAAGTGCCCCCAATGACAGAGAGTTTGGAAATTTACGGCAGAGGGGGGCATGGGGGTTCCCGAGAGTGGCAAAAATGGGAAAAATTTTGGGGGGGCACGGCCCAAAAGCCACAGCAGAGCATGAGGTTTAGAAGTGGCACAATGACACTCGGAGGTGGGAAAACAGAAAGTAGGCCCCAAGTGGGAAAATTTACAGAGTGTGGAGGTCATGACGCACCACAGCAGCAGCATTTAGGTTTGACGTGGAACAATCACAAATTTTGGAGGGGGCAAAACAGGGTAGGCCACAGGGTGGCAAAAAACGAAGAGAGTGGAGGTGACGGCAGGAGCAGCCCTGGGTCAGAGAGTGGTTCCCCAAGGGCACAGTGTGGAGGGCACCGCACAGCCACCGCAGCGCAGAGGTCATAGAGTGGCCCCAATTTACCCTTTTGGAGGTTTTGGGAAAACAGTAGTAGGCCCACAGAGGGCACAATGACCGAGTGTGGAGGCAAAGGCAGCAGCCACAAACAGTACATGAGGTCCCGGGGCGTGGCACAATGGAAAATTTCTGAGGTTTGGAAAAACAAGAAAAGGCCACGAAATGGGGACAATGACAGAGAGTGGAGGGGCAGGCAGCAGCATGAAAGGGCAAAAGTGGCAAAAATGAAAACAATGGGAGGGGAAAGGCAACGAGCCACAGCAGCGCATGAGGTTTAGGGGGAGTGGCACAAAGACAAAGGGGTGGGGGAGGGGCCGGGAGGGAGCCCCAGCAGACCCTGAGGGGTTTAGGGAGTGGCACAATGGGCATTTGGGGGGTGGGAAACAGGAATTTGGGCCAAAAAAAGTTGGGGACAAAGACACAGTGTGGGGGGCACAGCAAAAACAGCCAAAAGCAGCAACAAAAGGTCAGACCCGTGGCACAATGACATTTTTGGAAAGGGGGCAAAAAAAAGTAGTAGGGCCCCAGAGTGGCCCCAAAGAAAAAAGTATGGAGGACAGCAAAAGCCCCAGCAGCAGCATAGGTCAAAGGGGGCCCCAATTACATTCTAGAGGGGGTTAAAAAAAAGTGTAGGGGCCCCAGGGGTGGCCCCAAAAGACAGGGGGAAATTTTTAGGTGACGGGCCCGCAAACAGAATGGGGGTAAGGAGTGGGACCAATTTACCCCAAAGGGGGAAAGGCAAAGGCAACAGCAAAAAGAGCAGCCAAAGAGGGCAGGCAGTGGCCCCAATGACATTTTTGGAGGGGCAAAAAATATTAGGCCCAGAGTTTGGGCCCAATGACAAAAGTGTGGAGGGAAAAAGGGAGCGCTTTCAGCAGGGAGCATGAGGTCCCAAAAGTGGCACCCTATGGGGCATTCTGAAGGTGGCCCAAAAAAATAAATAGGGCCCCAGGGGTGGCACAATGACGAGAGTGGAGATTAAAAAGGCCCGCAGGGAACAAGAGGTCAGAGGGGTGGCCAAAGACCCCAGGTGTTTAGGGCATTTGGGAAAAAGCCCCCACAGTAGCATGAGGTCAGGGAGTGGGGACAAAACACACAAATGTGGGGGGGCACGGCAGCAGCCCCAGCAGCGCATGAGGCCCCCACCCTTTTGCAACAAAGACAGAATTTTTGGAGGGCCGGCACAGCCCAGAGCAGCATTTAGGTCCAGGAGTGGCACAAATTTGGGAATTTTTGGAGGTGGCAAAACAGTAGTAGGCCCAGAGTGTGGCCCCAATGACAGAGGTGGGGGTGACGCAGCATCAGCATGAGGTCAGAAAGTGGGCAAAGTTAAAACAAAAGTGGAGGGCACGGGGAGCACCCCGCAGCAGCAATGAGGTCAGACAGTTGGGACAATTTTAAATTCTGGGGGTGGAAAAGCAGAAATAGGCCCCCCAGAGGGCACAATAACAAGAGGTGGAGACACAGGGCAGCAGCATGGGGGTGAAGGTGGCACAAAAGGAAAAACAGTGTTGGTGGGAAATTTCAACCAGCCACAGAACAAACCCTTTAGGTCAGGCAGTGGACAATGAATTCTGGAGGTGGCAAAACAGTATAAAGGGCCACAGAAATGGGACAATGACAAAATGTGGGGGGATCCGGGGGGGAAAGGCCCCCAGACAGCACTTTTTTAGGTCAGACAGTGGCACAAAGGGGCTGCTGGAAAGGGGGCAAAACCGTAGGTTTGGCCACGAGTGGCACAAAGACACAGGTGGGGGCAACGGCAGCAGCCCGCAGCAAGCAAGGGGGGTCATAGCGTTTTGGGACAAGGGCAGAGGGTGGAGGGGGGGGGTTGGGAATACCCGTCCCCCGGGAAAGATGATTGGTTTTATGGGGGAAACCCCGGGAGCAGATTTTTGGGGATCGGCGAGTGGGGCCCTTTGAAAAGTGGAGACAAGGGTTTTTGAACCCAAACTCATTTTTCCCAGTTTTGGGTGAGGCCCTCATGGGTGTTTTTTGGGCTGATGCCTAAGGGATTGTGTTTTTTGTTTAAATCCCCGGCCGTTCCCCGCCTGATTCATCTTTTTAAAAGGTCATCCCTTCCACATTTCCCCGTGGACAAGC
>JAODAL010082626.1:0-11510 GCA_025379985.1 Phyllomedusa bahiana
ATACTGCCCTCTATGTACAAGAATATAACTACTATAATGCTGCTCATTGGATTTTTTTGTTGTTTCATAGTATAAATTGACGTCCTGTCCCCTTTAAACGCGGTTGTGTGTGGTTGGCAGCTTTGGGTATATACATACACACATATGCAGGCGCGTCGTCTGTTCCCGTACTAGATGCCGGCTCGTGCGCGTGTGCCTGTAATGATAGTGGCAGGAGCAGAATTCATTTACACAGCTTGCATGACATTTTTTTTCCAGTTGGTTGAACAGATGTAGACCCACGGGGCCCTCGAGAAATGACTTTGATAGATGGCTGCTGTCTGAGAGGCGAGCACACAACAGATTAGTGCAAACCCAAAGAGAATCTCGTCTGCTTTGTGGAGGGTTTGGTCCAATAAGATAATGTTTCTAATTAACCTATAGAGCACTGATGGAGCGAGGCCGCGGGGCGCCAGGAGCCGCCGCCGCGCCATCCCTTTGTCAGGCAGGCTGGAGAGTCTGGCCTCGCTTTCTGGGCCAAATGATGGTTTTTTATTTTTGTTTTCTAATTTTATGTTTTTTTTTCTTACTTTGCTTCATTCCTCTCATCTCTCTGAAGCCGTTTACGTCTCCGTCAGAATATTTTTTTCCTGCCATAGGGCAATGCAGAGATAGATTAAGGAAATCATTGTTTGGAGGTCTTACGGGGCTCCAGATGGCCACCGAAATGGTCTCCAGTGCAACCAAAACGTATCATTTGGCTCCTAAATTTTTAGACTTAGGAGACTCAGACTAAGTGGCTGTTTTGCAGCTTTTGTTAGTGGAAATGTAATGAATTGTGTTTTATTATGGAGCGTAAAGGGGACCTGTGATAGCGGTGGAACTAGGATTCATTTTGCACCATAATGAAGTGAGATGGGCCGCACCGCCTGAAGACTGAACGCTCACACAGCGGTATAGGTAGCAGTTATTTAAAGTATAAATAATACCGTCATAGGTTCGGGAACACACATAATACTGCTGGGTGTCCTTGTACCGCATTTGGCTCCTTTAACTTTAGGGCGCCAAATTGGGGCCTATACTGATTGCTACTGCTCCAATAATTAAATTTTTTTTTAAAATTCCGTTTCCCCCCCAACACCGTTTATTAGCTGTCACTACAATATTTTTTCAGCACAGATATTCTAAAAATTTTCTAGATGGTCAAGTGGGCGGTCTCAATTGGTCAGTTTTGAGCAGGAAAATCACTCAGGTTCACGCTCTGTTCAGAAGACCTTACAGGTCTTCTTTAGTTATGAAGTAATCCTCTACACTGCCTCCAGTGGTTGCTCCAGGTAACACATCAGTTCTATCACCCCTTCTATGTACAGTAAAGGGGTTGTCTCACTTTAGACAATGATTGCATATCGCTAGGAGTCAGCTGTCCATTTTAGAGGCCATTGCAACAGGCTTGGCAGTGGAGGCTGGGGACTCGCCAGGCATGGTTGAGGGGGAGGCTGGGGACTCGCCAGGCATGGTTGAGGGGGAGGCTGGGGACTCGCCAGGCCCCTGGTTGGGGGGGGTGGGGTGACGGGCTGGGGGACTCGCCAGGCATGGTTGGGAGGGGGATGGGGGCTGGGGACTCGCTAGGGACTCACTGGGCATGGCTGAGGGGGCTGGGGACTGCCGGGCATGGCTGCGGACTCACCGGCTATGGCTGGGGACTCACTGGGCATGGCTGGGGACGCATCGGGCATGGCTGAGGGGGCTGGGGGCTCACTGGACATGGTAGGGAAGCTGGGGACTCACTGTGGATGGCACAAGAAGCTGGGGACTCACCGGCCAGGGTTGGGGGGGAAGGGGCTGGGGACGCACTGGGCATGGCTGGGGACGCACCGGGAGTGGTGGCGGAAGCTGAGGATTGACTGCACATGGCGGGGAGTTTGGAAGCTAGGGATTGACCGGGTGGGGGGGTGTGTGTGTGTGTGCTGGGGACTCGGTGGGCGTGCCGCAGGGCGGGGGAGTGGGTGGGCTCGCAGCTGGGACTGGGGACTCATGGGGAATGGCGGGGGTGGGGATTTGCCGGGGGCTGGGGACTCACCGGGCATGCTGGGAGGGTGGGGGACTCACGAGAATGGCAGGGAGGATGGATGCACGCATGCAGGGGAGGATGGGGATGCTAACCGGGCATGGCAGGGGAGGATGGGGATGCTAACCGGGCATGGCAGGGGGGGACAGGGATCCCCCATCTAGTAACTGGTGTGTGTTCAAAAGGTGGGACCCACATCTATCAAGACCTTTCTGGACTATCCTGAGTATTGGGCTACCCCTTTAAGTTACTATGATTTGTTCTACTATTATTAAGGTTTCAGGGGAGCTTTATGCATCTTATAATTTTACCATTTATTTTCCCGGTTCAGAAACCGAATCTCCCAGCCATCCTCCGGGCACCGAAAGAGAGAAAACCCAGCAAGAGAGAGGGGGGCGCGCAGAAAATGTTGGCGCTGCCGGCGATCCTCTACAGGTAATTGTTATCCAGATTTTGATTAGCATTGCAATTTCATTTTCCTCCAGAAAAGGTTGTTAAAGCTTTAAATCGGAGCAGCAGGCCCCGTGTTTGGGGGGCACCGGCGCTCCCCGCCAGCCCAGCGCTGGGATAATTTTTTTTCATGGCCGCAGGGCAGACGTCTGTGATTGACGCGTTTCTCAGCTCCTTCTGTTTTACCTTTTTTTTTTTTTCCTTTTAAAGTTGTGGAATCTGTAAGAAGAACCATGATCAGCACCTGCTTCTGCTGTGCGACACATGCAAGCTGCACTATCACTTGGGGTGTCTGGACCCCCCACTCACAAGGATGCCCAAGAAAACCAAGAACAGCTACTGGTGAGTGGCCTCCTCCAATTTCTGGTTTATTGTGTTCGTTAATTATTAGGTTTATAAAGGATTAGCAAATACATGGCTGCTTTGTAACAGAAACAGCGCCACGCCTGTCCACAGGTTGTGTCTGGTATGACAGCTCGGCTCTATTAAGTGACTGAACTGTAGCACCACACACAGCCTGTGGGCAGTTGTTTTTTTTTGTGGGGTGGGAGGGAGCAACTATGTTTTTCTGATACTGTACATCCCCTTAAACGCCGATGTCGCATGATAACCTCTGTGTGGCAGCTTCCCATATTCTCATTTCCCATATGCCCACCATAGTTTTTGAACTATAAGAAGTAAGCTGAATAGTATGCTTAAAAGTTTAACTTCTTAAGCCCTAGACCTGAAAAAGCCTTAAAGGGGTTGTATCATTACATTAAAGGGTCTTCAGAATAAGGGGATAGTGAAAACAAGCAACTTTGCAATTGGATGTCATTAGCAAAGCCGTCTTGTTTTCACAGTCTGCCTTATCTTCGTTTTGTGTAAACACTGTTCCCCAGTGCCGGTCGGATTCCTCCTCCTTTCATTTCATTGGCTGCCGGCTGTAGTAATTCACATTCTGTCTGGCCCCCGGTCGTATTCACGGGAGCGTGCATCCCTGCCTCTCTCACTTAGAATAAGGGGTCGGCAACATTTCACTCAGCCAGGAGCTGCACAGTAACACTGCAGCTGCTTCTACAATCAGAAAACAGCAGAATTGTGCCCGGCGCCTTAATGCTGCTGCGTGTAAACATAGAAAGGAGACAGATCTATGCTGCTGTGGATGAGTTCATAGAAGACTGGATTCAACTGTAACAAACCTCCAGCTGTGAGAGGAGAAGAGATCAGTGCTCTGAGTTCATAGAAGACTGTCTAGACTGAATGCAGGGTGTGCTATGTAAACAAACAGCTCTTACAAAATAAGACTGCATAGGGAGAGGAACAACACAGTGACATGTGGACTCAGACAGAGAGGGGGGGCAGAGCAGGGATGTGCTATCCCCTCCCACTAATCTCAAACAAACACACTGACTCGGGATCAGCTAAAAGTGAAGGGGGGGGATGAAGTCATCCCCCCTTTAGTTAAGAAACACCCAGCGGGGGGGAAGAAATGCCCCTATTGAAACAAAACTGACTCAGGAAGCGAGCATAAAACAGTGAAGGAGAGGTAAAATGATTGTCATCCCATTCAGTTAAGAAACACCCAGCTGTGGGAGAAAAAGAGGAAACACATGGGTGGGACCAGAAGAACATCCAAAAACTGGCCCTACAACCCTAATATACCCTTACCTAAATCAAAAAATACAGGATATTCGCCCCGATAAGGGCGTTCCTGTCCGCAGCCTTACACTAGTTTGAAGAAACCCTATTACTCCTCATGGTCCCGTCCCAACATGTTTCAATCATCCATAATATCAGGGGACAGTACGGAAAATATTCAATGGACCAAGTGTATGGGTATACTAACAATTCAATAGCTGCAATGCTGTAAGGCAAAAATATAGATAGATAAATACCTGATGGGAGCTAATAGTGATTTACCACCATAATATACCGCGTTTGTATAACATAGTGTGAGGTACCTTACATTTAACCGGCACGATATCACACTGTAGGGTTAACTTATAACCTGACAGACCCACCAGGCTGTAGGGAATACAGATAAAGGAAGGGGTATAAGATGCAAAGCTTCCGCTGCAAAGTACATAAAAACACCCCACCATTACTATATTCACCCATGTAACTTACTATTCAGTCCAGAAGTACAAGTCATCTCCCGCCCTGTCAGGGCATCACAGCGTCTGCTGTGTACGAGACGCCGAGGACTAACAGCGCACGGAAGATAAAGGCGCGCTCCCGGCGCCTCCGTGACGTCACTCAGTGCGTCCAAGGCAAAGAGCTGCTCCGAGACCGTGTCCCTCGTTACGGCGCATGCGCAGACACAAGATAGTGCCGAGTCCTGTGCGGGACGCGCCAACGAAACAGTAAGACTGAGCTGATAGATTTAGACACTGCTCAGATGGCAGAAAGTAAAACGGCATTTAATGGCAGGAGTTCAAGACTAATTAACTGCTCTAAACCCCCCCAAAAGAACAATGAAGTCTATATAGATGCCATGGTAAACCTACCAAGGTAGTCAAAAGACACTGCACAGACAAGGGAATCCACCAGAGATTCAATCAACACTAGGCAAAAAGAGCAGGGGGAAATAGCTTAGAAATAACTGCTGAAATCCAATTGATCATTTAACCCTTTTGGGGCTTTGGTATTTAAGGTAAACGTCCAAAAGCATTCCTTCTACAGCAGCAGTTTATCCAAGTTTCCACGTCTTTGAGAGAGACACGATCAATGCCCCTCCATTTGAGGCACTTAGAATTGCCCCCATGCACTGAATGTATGTGCCGTGAGATTGGTGTGTCCCGTTGATGGCGGACATCACCCAAATGCTCCACAATCCTTCGTCGCAACTGTCTTGTGGTTTTACCCAATTACCTCAATCCACATGCGCAGGTTACCAGGTATACCACATGTGTGGTCTTACAATTAATGGTGTTTAATCTGAAAGACCTTCATACCTGTGTCATCCAAGAATGTATTTGTCTTTTCCACAAAGCCACAAAAGGAGCAGTCCCCACATTTAAAGGAACCGTTTGGTCTGGTTAACCACATGTCTTTCCTTGGGTACACAAAGTGGCTATTGACCAGACAGTCTCTTAAGTTTCTTCCCCGTCTATAAGATATCGAGGGGGCCTCACCAATGCAATCCCCTAGATCAGGGTCCATCTTCAATACATACCAGTGTTTTTTTAGGGCCTGTCTGACCTGAGGGGCCGCATTATCAAAATTACCCACGACACGCACCAATGTTTCTTGATTAAGACTCAAAGAATTTTTTGGTATCAGTAATTGGGCCCGAACTTTTGTCAAGGCATGTTGCTATGCGTGTCTCAGTATGTAATCTGGATAGCCCTTAACCAGAAAGCGTGATCTCAAAATACTAGCCTCTTTCTTGAATTCTTCAAGGGAACAACAGTTGCGTCGAAGACGCAAAAACTGTCCACGTGGAATCCCCCTCTTGAGGGGTGGAGGGTGACAGCTCTCCACACGTAGAAGGGAGTTTGTGGCTGTGGGTTTACGATAGATAGTGGTTGTTAACTCCCCACCCCGATCTCTATGGATTTCAATGTCAAGGAATGGCAAAAAATCTGAAGAAATTTCAATCTCAGATTGAATGTATTCACATTCAGACTTTGTACAAACTGAGTGAATTCTTCTCGTGAGCCATTCCAGACGATAAAAATATCGTCAATGAATCTAGCCCACAGGGCTATACAGTCAGAGAACGGAGGGTGAGAGTCACCAAAGACTACGGACGTCTCCCACCAGCCCAGGTACAGATTTGCATAAGCCGGGGCACAGGAACTGCCCATGGCTGTACCCTGTAGCTGGTGGAAGACGTCCCCATCAAACAGAAAGTAATTCCTTGTGAGGGTAAATTGCAAGAGGTCCCCCACGAACTTGTTATGTGCCCTTAAATGTAACCCTCTAGAGGAGAGAAAAAACTCCACAGCCTTGAGTCCTAATGAATGGGGTATCGACATGTAAAGGGCCTCCACGTCAATACTTGGCAGAAAGGCACCCTTGCCAATTGATAGGCCCTCAATACGATTCAATAGGTCGGTAGTATCCCTAATGAAGGATGGTAAGGCTTCAACAAATGGTGCCAATACGTGATCCAGGTAAATACCGCAATTCTGACAGAGAGCCCCTGTCCCAGAGACAATGGGACGACCCCTCAGGGGAGACACCCCCTTGTGGGCCTTGGGCAAGGCATAAAATGTGGCAACCCTTGGCGCACGTGGATATAAAAAGTCATATTCAGCTTGGTCAATAAGTTCCATCTCTTTTGCCTGTGTTAGTAGACTTTTTAATTCTAATTGAAAACCCACAGTGGGATCTGATGACGAGCGTGCATAACAATTTTTGTCCGATAAAAGACTCGGACACATCTCCCAATATTGTTGACAATTCAACACCACAATGTTGCCCCCCTTGTCAGAGGGCTTAATACATACATCACGATACCATATAGTAATGGTGGGGTGTTTTTATGTACTTTGCAGCGGAAGCTTTGCATCTTATAACCCTTCATTTCTCTGTATTCCCTACAGCCTGGTCGGTCTGTCCGGTTATAAGTTAACACTACAGTGTGATATCGTGCCGGTTAAATGTAAGGTACCTCACACTATGTTATACAAACGCGTTATATTATAGTGGTAATTCACTATTAGCTCCCATCAGGTATTTATCTATCTATATTTTTGCCTTACAGCATTGCAGCTATTGAATTGTTAGTATACCCATTCACTTGGTCCATTGAATATTTTCCGTACTGTCCCCTGATATTATGGATGATTGAAACATGTTGGGACGGGACCATGAGGAGTTATAGGGTTTCTTCAAACTAGGGTATGGCTGCGGACAGGAACGCCCTTATCGGGGCGAACATCCTGTATTTTTTTATTTAGGTAAGGGTATATTAGGGTTGTAGGGCCAGTTTTTGGATGTTCTTCTGGTCCCACCCATGTGTTTCCTCTTTTCTCCCACAGCTTTTTGAGAGGTATTGTGATATATTTTTAATATATTTAATAAAAGTTGTTTTTTAGGACCATTTCTTTTCTCTTTACATTACTTTTTTGATTTATGTTGTTCAAGAGATTTAGTGTGCTATTGGCAAGGATTTGCTAGGTGCCCCTTTTTTTGTTACAAGGAAACAGACAAACTGATGAAGCGATAAATCCCCTTTAATAACCAGCACTTTTTTTTTTAGTTTTTGCGCCTCTCGCAACTTTTTTTTTTTTTTTTTCAACGATGCAGTTGTGTGAGGACTTGATTCATGCAGGAGGACATGTACCTCTTGGGGTTATAGTTTTGAGTTTACATCTACACTACCATTCAAAAGTTTGGGTTCACCCAGACAATTTTGGCTTTTCCCTGATACTTTTATTTACCAAATGAGTTGCAGAATGAATAGAAATCTCGTCCAGACATTGACAAGGTTAGAAATAAGGATTTTTATTTGAAATAATTTTCTACTTCAGACTTTGCTTTTGTCGCTCCCTTTGCAGCAATTCCAGCATTGCAGAGCTTTGGCTTCTAGCTGTTAATTTGCTGGAGAAATTTCACCCCATGCTTCCAGAAGCCCCTCCCACAAGTTGGATTGGCTTGTTGGGCACTTTTTGCGAACCATACGGTCAAGTTGCTCCCATAACAGCTCAATGGGGTTGAGATCTGGTGACTGCGCCGGCCCCTCCATTAAAGATAGAATCCCAGCTGCCTGCTTCTTCCCCAAACAGTTCTTGCATAATTTGGAGGTGGCTTTGGGTCATTGTCCTGTTGCAGGATGAAATTGGCTCCAATAAAGCGCCCCCCACAGGGTATGGCATGGCGTTGCAAAATGGAGTGATATAGCCTTCCTTACTCAAAATTCCTTTTACCTTGTACAAATCTCCCACTTTACCAGCACCAAGGCAACCCCAGACCCTCACATGACCTCCACCAATGCCAAAGCAACCCAAGACCATCACATGACCTCCACCAGCACCAACCCCAGACCATCACATGACCTCCACCAGCACCAAAGCAACCCCAGACCATCACATGACCTCCACCAGCACCAAAGCAACCCCAGACCATCACATGATCTCCACCAGCACCAACCCCAGACCATCACATGACCTCCACCAGCACCAACCCAGACCATCACATGACCTCCACCAGCACCAAAGCAACCCCAGACCATCACATGACCTCCACCAGCACCAAAGCAACCACAGACCATCACATGACCTCCACCAGCACCAAAGCAACCCCAGACCATCACATGACCTCCACCAGCACCAACCCCAGACCATCACATGATCTCCACCAGCACCAAAGCCACCCAGACCATCACATGACCTCCACCAGCACCAACCCCAGACCATCACATGACCTCCACATGCTTGACAGATGGCGTCAGGCTCTCTTCCAGCATCTTCCGTTGTTCTGCGTCTCACCAATGTTCTTCTGTGTGATCCAAACACCTCAAACTTCGATTCGTCGTCCATAACACTTTTTTTACAATCTTTCTCTGTCCAATGTCTGTGTTCTTTAGCCCATATTAGTCTTTTCCTTTTATTAGCCAGTCTCAGATATGGTTTTTTCTTTGCCACTCTGCCCTGAAGGCCTGCATCCCGGAGTCGCCTCTTCACTGTAGATGTTGACACTAACATTTTACGGGGACTATTTCATGAAGCTGCCAGTTGAGGACCTGTGAGGCGTCAATTTCTCAAACTAGAGACTCTAATGTACTTGTCTTGTTGCTCAGTTGTGCAGCGGGGCCTCCCACTTCTCTTTCTACTCTGGTTAGAGCCTGTTTGTGCTCTCCTCTGAAGGGAGTAGTACACACTGTTGTAGGAAAACTTCAGTTTCTTGGCATTTTCTCGCATGAATCGCCTTCATCTCTCAGAACAAGAATAGACTGTCGAGTTTCACATGAAAGTTCTCTTTTTCTGGCCATTTTGCGAGTTTAATTGAACCAACAAATGTAATGCTCCAGATTCTCAACTAGCTCAAAGGAAGGTCAGTTTTATAGCTTCTCTAATCAGCAAAACTGTTTTCAGCTGTGCTAACATACTTGCACAAGGGTTTTCAAGGGTGTTCACAATATCCAATAGCTTTCTTACACAGTTAGCAAACACAATGTACCATGAGAACACTGGAGTGATGGTTGTTGGAAATGGGCCTCTATACACCTATGTAGATATTGCATTAACAACCAGACGTTTGCAGCTAGAATAGTCATTTACCACATTAACAATGTGTAGACTGGATTTCTGATTCATTTAATGTTCGCTTCATTGGAAAAAACTGTGCTTTTCTTTAAAAAAATAAGGAAATTTTTAAGTGAACCCCAAACTTTTGAACGGTAGCGTAGATGACTACAGAATTTTTTTTTAATTTTTTTTTTTAACTAGTTTTTTTTTTTTACACCATTCACATTTCACAGTAAATAAGCTGTTAGATTAATTCTACAGGTTATTACGGTCGATATTAGGTGGATACCTATGTGTAGTTTTTTGGGTTTTTTTGTTCAATGTATACTCAATAATTTTTTATTTATTTTTGTTTTTTCTACTTTTTTGTTTTTCAAACCCCATGAAGGGAAATTAAGGAAATAGTTATTTGGTCCCTTACTGATTTTGTAACTTTGGCCACTGACAAAGACATGAACAGTCTATCATTTTAAGGGTAGGTTAATTTTCACATTGAGTGACAGAATATCCAAAATAAAATCCAGAAAATTGCATTGTATATTTATATAAATTCATTTGATCCCTCTGGCAAACAAAATGTAATACTTGGTGGCAAAACCCTTGTTGGCAAGCACAGCAGTCAGACATTTTTTGTAGTTGATGATGAGGTTTGCGCACATGTCAGGGGGAAATTTTTGGTCCACTCTTCTTTGCAGATCATCTCTAAATCATTAAGTTTTTGAGACTGTCGCTTGGCAACCGGGGCTTCAACCCCCTCCAAAAGTTTTCTTTTGGGATTAAGGTCTGGACACTGGCTAGGCCACTCCATGACCTTAAAGTGCTGCTTTTTGAGCCACTCCTTTGTTGCCTTGGCTGGATGTTTTGGGTTATTGTCTTGCTGGAGGACCCAGCCACGACCCTTTTTTAAATTGTCCTGGTGGGGGAAAGGAGGTTGTAAACTCAAGATTTTACAGTACATGGCTCCATCCATTCTCCCATTGATGCGATGAAGTAGTCCTGTGCCCTTAGCAGAGAAACACCCCAAAAACATTGTTTCCCCCTCCATGCTTGACAGTGGGGACGGTGTTCTTTGGGTCATCGTCAGCATTTCACTTCCTCCAAACACGGCGAGTTTAGTTAATGCCAAAGAGCTCAATTTTCGACTCATCCGACCCCCGCACCCTTTTCCCAATCATCAGAGGATCATCCAGATGTTTATTGGCAGACTTCAGATGGGCCTGCACATGCGCCTTCTTAGGCAGGGGGACTCCGGACACTGCAGGATTTTAAACCATTACCAATGGTTTTCTTGGTGACTGTGGTCCCAGCTGCCTTGAGATCATTAACAAGTTCCCCCTGTGCAGTTTTAGGCTGATCTCTCACCCTCCTCCTGATCAAGGATCCCCCACAAGGTGAGATTTTGCTGGGAGCCCCAGATCCATGTCGATTGGACAGTCATTTTGTATTTCTTCCATTTTCTTACTATTGCACCAACAGTTGTTCCTTCCACCAGCGTCTTACTTTTTGGTTTTGTAGTCCATTCCAGCTTTGTGCAGGTCTATGATCTTGTCCCTGACATCCTTAGAAAGCCTTTTTTGGTCTTGCCCATTTTTGTAGAGGTTAGAGTCTGATGAATTGGTCTGTGGACAGGAGTCTTCTATAAAAAGGGGACTAATTTAAGACAGCGTCTGTAATGCCGGTAAGGAGTTGATTAGGACGTTTTTAAATGGTCTGTAGGAGCCAGAACTCTTATAGGTTGGTATGGGATCAAATAATTATTTCTCTCAGCAAAATGCAAATAAATTTATATAATTTATACAATGTAATTTTGGGGGGTTTTTTTTTATATTTTACCT
>JAODAL010082627.1:0-11509 GCA_025379985.1 Phyllomedusa bahiana
TTTTGTTTCTTTACTTTTCTCTCTGCCTCCCGATTTGGTAACTGCGCTGCCCGCTTGCTGCCAACCTTGCTTCCTGACATTCCCTTATTGTGTTTTTGTATTTGTTTTGTCTGTGTCTTGTGTTTCCACTATTAAAGTGTAGTCTTCAGTTTTTCTGGTTGGGGCCGACCTTTTAAGGAGTCGGTTACCCCCAAAAGGAAGGGACAGGCGCTGGGATCAGAGTCAGGGCCCACTATTCTGAGTCAGTGTGTGTGACCCAGATCGGACCCTGCCAACACATCCTTGAATTGTGCTTTCAATTGCGCTTGTTACTAAAGATAAAGAATGAAGCACAAGGTTGTCAGCAGTGAAAAAACAAACAGGGTACTACCATAACCTGTATATAATTAATTCTCAATAGGGTACACAGTGTGGTACTGCCCTTCTCTGAATTGGAAGTACTAAATCACCAGTGCTTCTTGTATAGAAAGACAGGTTATACATTACAACATAGTAGCAGAATTAAATGAAGTTGAATCTTGAATTAAGTTTCCTCTCAGCAGTTGAATGACACTGCCTGAATTCACAAAAAGTGTAAGACCCTATATCCTCCTTGATAAACCGATTAACTATTGCCTCTGCCTTATCTTCATGTGAACGCTACCATTGGCATTTTTGGCTCTTTCGGATGTCTTGTATGTGGAGATTACAGTCAAGGAATATGATGTGTGTCTGAAGATCAGTTAATGTTTGAGATTCACTTTGATTTTGTACATAATGTTAAGCAGCTTGTACTATACTGGATGTTAAGACTGATTTATCAATAATTCTCTAGGCTTCTCATTTCTCCTTCTATACTTTGTTGTCTACTAGATACAAATGCATATCTTTAGAGATCGGCGAATTGATTCTAACGAAGTGGAATTCGTTTTGAATTTCAGGAGAACTTCGGTTCTGAACGAAGTCGAAGTTTGGGGTACTTCGCGTGAACGAAGTGTATTTTTTGATTGATAAAATTGGCTGCGAGCACATGGCTTACATAGGGCAAAGAACTCTGGGGGGAAGAAGGGCATAGCCTGCATGACATGTGCAGAGATGAAGCCAATCAGAGACCGTCGGATTCTGTGACTTAAACCGCACTAATATAATTCCGGGCGATGCTGGGAGCTCATACCGCTCTCACTGTACTGATGAAGGGAAGGTGTTTGCCACGGCGCTAATGATATCTCTTACTAAAGAACTCATTTTTAATACACGATTTTGGGGGTGTCACAGCTTGTCTCAGAGACTGCTTCTCTTAACGTTCTATTTCTGATTTTGTGGGTATTGGATCTGAAGTCCAGTGTGCGTCCAGTGCAGCTGCATATACATTTTAATGCTATCTGCTCACAGCACATTGAATATCCAAGGTTTTATCTAAGCCTTTTCCTGTTGTATTCATTTAAAAGAAACAGCGTTTTTTACAATACAAATACCACTTTCATTTTTGGTTGCTCAATTCTTTTGTGCAATTTACATCCAGGGGTAATTAAGCGTTGTTCTGCTGTTGTGGTGACTCCAAGAAACCGTCTTTTTCACCGGCAAAAAAGACATTTTTCCTGTAGCATAATTCACAAGCGAAGGTTAATTACAAGTTTTTCCTCTTGTTGTGTAGCGTAAAATACACGCCATGTAACACCTACAAAGCGTAGTTTTTTGGTTGCTCAATTCTTTTGCGCAATTTACATCCAGGGGTTAATTAAGTTTTGTTCTGCTGCTGGGGGTGACTAAAGAAACCGGTCCTTTTTTCACCAGCAAAAAAAAACATTTTTTCCTGTAGCATAATTCACAAGCGAAGGTTAATTACAATTTTTCTCTTGTTGTGTAGCGTAAAATACACGCCGTTGTAACACGCTACAAAGCGGTAGTTTTTTGGCTCTCAATTCTTTGCGCAATTTACATCCCGGGGTTAATGAAGTATTTTTACTGCAGTTGTACTCAGTAAAAGAAACTTTTGTTTTTCACCGCCACAGAAGAAATTCTGTAGCATAATTCATAATCTGAAGGTTAATTAAGCCTGTTTGTGCTTTTAAAATCAGTAAAAATACACAGAGTTTTTTAAAAAGGCACATACAAGTCAATTTTTCCTGCCCATTTGTTTGGGGCGCAATTTGTATCCAAGGGTTACCCCAAAATTTTTTAGTGGGTTCATTTGGAGTCAAAACAGGGTGTGTATTTATCATATAAAAGATATCTTCATCAAACAGTGTCTGTACATTTTAGAACAAAAAGTTAGTCAGACAGAGAGGTGGCAGGCTCTTCACATGCGAGTGGCAGTGGCACAAACATTCCGGAGCAGGCCCAGTCGCAGCACAGCAAGGGGACGTTTCAGCAGGGGTCACTCGGTAGGCCATAACTGCCGCTGTCATCTAGCGGCCGTGTGTTGACCAGCAACCCAAGGGTTCTTGATTGGTTGAACTAAAATCAACCACTTCCTCCCAGATGACATCTGACAACCCCAGCCAAGAGTCTTTGGGATCCCTCAGACACAACCCTTAGTTGCCATGGCCGGGAGCGGGTCAGCGGCCCTCACCTGTCCTCAACCCCGCTTCTGTCCCATTCGGTTCCCCCCACCAGAGATCTACTATGTGGTCTGGCTCAGCGCCACTATATACGAGGATGAAAAATTTGAGGAGGGCGCGGGCCAGCTATTTGGCAGCGAAGAAATGGGGCCAAATATCCCCTGCATCTTGCAGTAGTGCAAAGTATAGATGTGGAGAGTGCATTGGGAGGTTCATTTTTGGAGGGTCAGCCTCTCATACCAAGACCGGGATGAGGAAGCCAGTGACGATGAAACACAAATAGATGATGATGTAGCCGACCGCACTTGGAGCCAGTTAAAGCAAGGACTTCATAAACGTCAGGAGAAGAGGGCGTCAGCTTGCCGTCAGGAAAGGCGGCGCAGCCAGCAAGTGGGTTGTGTGGCCGGTATCAGCAGGGTAGCAGCAGTGTGGGGTCGGGAGCCAAGCAGCCACGGGTAAAAACCCCGCTTCGCAGGTCCAAGAAAGTAGCGGCACAGGGGCTCAGCGAGGCAGCGCAGTATTAGTTCACTCATTTGCGGAGCTGGTGGTAAAATCAGCTACTCGGGGGTGTGTATTTTCTTTGCTAAGACACCGGAGGAGCCGAATATGGGTATATGTAGAATCTGTGGACAGAAAGTGAAGCGTGGCCAGGGAGCTAACGTTGGCACCACGGCCCTGCGTCAACACATTCAGCGTCCCCAAATCCGGTGGCCTGAGAGAAACGGGCTCAGATGTGGGGGTCCATCCTGCCGCCGCAGCACACGCCCCAGGGGCACGTAATGCCATTGCAGCCAGTCAAGGCTCCACCACCTCTGCAGAAGGAGCTATTTCTCTTGCCATCATCTCCCGGATCCAGAGCTCCTGCTCCTCGCTACTCATGGGCGCCAGCAGTCGTTCACGAGGCGATTGCAAAGAGACAACAGAAATGCGTCCAACCATCCTAATGTGAAAGCACTGACCTTGCTCCTATCCAAGTTGTTGGTACTGCAGTCCCTCTCTTTCCAAATGGTGGACTCTGCACCATTCAGAGAACTAATGGCTTGAGCCGAGTTGGAGAGTTCCAAGCGGTAATTTCTTTTCCGAAAAAGGCAGTACCAGCACTTCATAAATATGTAGAACAGAAAGTGGGCCAGTCCTTGACTTATCGTTTGTTCCAAGGTGCACCCGGGAGCACGGACATCTGGGGCTGTAACTACGGGCAGGGCCAGTACATGTCCTTTACGGCCCATTGGGTGAATGTGCTTCCTGCCCACGCACACCAACAACTGGGACCGGAGACGCCCCTTTCTCCTCCACGTTGTCAAACTGCGGCCCCTGCGCCAATGTCCGCCTCCTCCTCCTCCACCACCACCACCATCTCAGCCTCCACAAGTACTGCTCCATCATACCACATGTGTAGGGCACAGCGGTGTCACGCAGTTCTACACCTGACTTGCCTCGGCGAACAAGGTCACACAGGGGAGGAACTGCTCCGCGTCATGCAGCAAGAAATCGATGTGTGGCTTTCTCTGCGCCAACTGCAAATCGTAACCATGGTGACGGACAATGGGAGTAACATGGTGTCCGCACTGCACCGAGGAGGGATGGTCCATGCGTGCTGCATGGCGCATGTGTTCAATCTGGTTGTGAAAAGGTTCCTGAAGTCTTCCACCGATCTTCAGAAGATTCTGAAAATGTCCAGGAAACTGTGCATGCACTTCATCCATTCCTACAAAGCCAGGAACACCCTCCTCGAGTTGCAGCGGCAGAACGGCCTCCCCCAACACACTCTGATATGCGATGTTTCCACCTGTTGGAATTCCAGCCTGCACATGTTGGACCGACTGTATGGACAGAGAAAGGTCATTAAAGATTTTTTGATGATCCAGGCGGACAGGAGTACTCCCCTGTGTAACTTTGATGTCAGCCAGTGGCAGCTCATGCGTGACACCTGCCGTT
The DNA here is from genome assembly GCA_025379985.1 of Phyllomedusa bahiana. Lineage (NCBI taxonomy): Eukaryota > Metazoa > Chordata > Amphibia > Anura > Hylidae > Phyllomedusa > Phyllomedusa bahiana. Next base: position 4,479 of record JAODAL010082627.1, read on the forward strand.
TGTTGACGCCATTCGAGGAAGCAACGTTATTGTCAGTCGCCAGGACTACGGGATGAATAACGTCATTCTACTGCTTCATGTCCTGGAACAGATGTTGAAAAATCTGTCTGGGCAGGGGACTGTAGACGTGGCGACTACATCTCGCGGCCGACATGAGTCCGGTGGGGACTGAAAATGGAGGAGGAGGAGGAGGACATTGGAGCAAAGCATTGTCTGGTGAAATGAGTGGATTTTCTACCCAGGTGACAGAGAGGAGGAGCAGAGCAGCTGGAGGAGGTAGATGGAGATGAGGAAGACGATGCAGATGACCCGCAAGCACCGTGGCAGTATACAGTGGAGATGGAGGCATGGAGCCCCTCGGAGTCACTTGTGCAGATGGCCCACAGCATGCTGATTTGCCTGGCTATGACAGCCGAATAGTTCACCATCCGCAGAGGATGACTTCTGGCTCTCCACCCTATTGGACCCTCGCTACCGGTCCAAAATGGGAGCCTTTTCCACAGCTATTGAGAGGGAGGACAAACTCAAATACTATAGGGAAATCCTCCGTAGTCAGTCGGCCGCTGCCTATGTGCGGCATCGTCCCTCCTCTGACAGGTCTGACCGGGGGGTTCTTCAGCGCTCACATACTACTGCCGCGGCTGCTAGGGGAAGGTGGGGGGGGGGGTAAAGAAATCAAAGGGATTTTCAGCTTACCCCACCTTTAGAAGCGATCATCTAGGTTCCCACTGAGTGCACGGTCTGCCGGGAGCTTTCACCGGTGTTTGCAACAATCCAATTATACGAAATGACCAGCATCCAACTTGTAACAGGATAGAGGATACGTATATGCAGCTTGTATTAAAACATATTAACTTTTAATTCATTTCCATTAAAAAGGCATATCCATAAATAGTCCATATGAATAGACAGGCTACAACCTTAACATTGAAGGGTCACACATGTACTCGCCTGGGTGGTGAACTGACCGACGCGTTTCGGTAATAATACCTTAGTCTTGGTCTACACCTCTTAGTTCACCATAGGTTTAAATAGGATTCCGGACATACGTCATCGTTTCCATGTGTTAACTATATGTTGCCCAGAATCACAAATATATGCATAAAAAACATATGTTCAAATATACAAAAAAACGATAAAAACAATAATACTCAGACAGCACATATTTTTGAGATTAAGTTCCATAAGTATATAGTAATATGGTATGAGAAAAAAAAGGGGGAAAGAACTATAAAGGTCGGGAGCCAAGCGGCCACGGGGTAGAAAACTCGCTTCGCAGGTCCAAGAAAGTAGCGGCACAGGGGCTCAGCGAGGCAGCGGCAGTAGTAGTCACTCAGTGCGGAGCGTTGGTGGTAAAATCAGCTACTCGGCGGTGTGGCAGTTCTTTGCTAAGACACCGGAGGAGCCGAATATGGGTATATGTAGAATCTGTGGACAGAAAGTGAAGCGTGGCCAGGGAGCTAACGTTGGCACCACGGCCCTGCGTCAACACATTCAGCGTCACCATCCGGTGGCCTGAGAGAAACGTGACTCAGAAACGCAGTTCTACACCTGGCTTGCCTCGGCGAACAAGGTCACACAGGGGAGGAACTGCTCTGCGTCATGCAGCAAGAAATCGATGTGTGGCTTTCTCTGCGCCAACTGCAAATCGTAACCATGGTGACGGACAATGGGAGTAACATGGTGTGCGCACTGCACCGAGGAGAGATGGTCCATGCGCGCTGCATGGCGCATGTGTTCAATCTGGTTGTGAAAAGGTTCCTGAAGTCTTCCACCGATCTTCAGAAGATTCTGAAAATGTCCAGGAAACTGTGCATGCACTTCATCCATTCCTAGAACGCCAGGAACACCCTCCTCGAGTTGCAGCGGCAGAACGGCCTCCCCCAACACACTCTGATATGCAATGTTTCCACCTGTTGGAATTCCAGCCTGCACATGTTGGACCGACTGTATGGACAGAGAAAGGTCATTAAAGATTTTTTGATGATCCAGGCGGACAGGAGTACTCCCCTGTGTATATTTGATGTCAGCCAGTGGCAGCTCATGCGTGACACCTGCCGTTTGTTGACGCCATTCGAGGAAGCAACGTTATTGTCAGTCGCCAGGACTACGGGATGAATAACGTCATTCTACTGCTTCATGTCCTGGAACAGATGTTGAAAAATCTGTCTGGGCAGGGGACTGTAGACGTGGCGACTACATCTCGCGGCCACATGAGTCCGGTGGGGACTGAAATGGAGGAGGAGGAGGAGGACATTGGAGCAGAAGCATTGTCTGGTGAAATGAGTGGATTTTCTACCCAGGTGACAAGAGAGGAGGAGCAGGAGCAGCTGGAGGGGGTAGAATGGAATGAGAAGACGAGGCAGATGACCCGCAAGCACCGTGGCAGTATACAGTGGAGATGGAGGCATGGAGGGCCCCCCGGAGTCACTTGTGTAGATGGCCCGCAGCATGCTGAATTTGCCTGGCTATTTACACCGAATAGTCACCACCGGCAAGGATGACTTCTGGCTCTCCCACCCTATTGGACCCTCGCCCAAAACCGGTTTCCAAAATGGACCTTTTTTCCCCAGCTATTGAGAGGGAGGACAAACTCAAATACTATAGGGAAATCCCCCGTATTCTGTCGGCCGCTGCCTATGTTCGGCATCGTCCCTCCCTTGACAGTCTGACCGGGGGGGTTTTTCAGGGGCCTCACATACTACTGCCGCGGCTGCTAGGGGAAGGTGGGGGGGGTAAAGAAATCAAAGGGATTTTCAGCTTACCCCACCTTTTAGAAAACGATCATCTAGGTTCCCACTGAGTGCACGGTCTGCCGGAGCTTTCACCGGTTTTGCAACAATCCAATTTTTAAAGAAATGACCAGCATCCAACTTTTAACAGGATAGAGGATACGTATAAAGCAGCTTGTATTAAAAAAATATTTAACTTTTAATTCATTTCCATTAAAAAGGCATATCCATAAATAGTCCATATGAATAGACAGGCTACAACCTTTAACATTGAAGGGTCACACATGTACTCGCCTGGGTGGTGAACTGACCGACGCATTTCGGTAAGAATACCTTAGTCTTGGTCTACACCTCTTAGTTCACCATATGTTTAAATAGGATTCCGGACAAAACGTCATCGTTTCCATGTGTTAACTATATGTTGCCCAAATCACAAATATATGCATAAAAACATATGTTCAAATAACAAAAAAACGATAAAAACAATAATACCCCATACAGCACATATTTTTGAGATTAAGTTCCATAAGTATATAGAATATGGTATGAAAAAAAAAAAAAGGGGGAAAGAACATAAAAAATCTGAAAAAATCTGAAAAAACATACGACAGTGTGTACATATATATGTATGATATGGGGCATAAGGCTGTATTAATAGTGACATAATATATCATAAATTTTAGATGAGGCCGGTGCGGTTGTCTTGTTCCTAAATCTAAATATCCATTTGGCCTCTGCATTCCGCAACCTATCATCTTTGATTTCCTCCCCGTTTCGGCAGAAAAGACCCTTTCTATGCCCATACATTTTAAAAGCTGTCAGATCACCAAACGTGGACTTCTAAGAAGTTTTTTTAGGAAACTGCTGAAAAATGTTGTGTCCCCCACATGTCCTTACTGCATCCGATATGTGCCGCTAATTCTTACTTTTAAAGGATTGGTGGTACATCCAACGTACTGCACTCGGCATATTTTCACAGTAATGAGGTATACCCCAAACTTAGTGTTGCAATTTATATATATATTTGGGCGCTGTAAAATTTTACTGGTGACATAATATTCGAATGTATCTCCTGTATTGATGTATTGGGCATTTAGACATATTCGGTGTCCACATCTGTGTGAGCCCTTGTATCTGAGCCACGTTTGAATGGAATTATTGTGACTAGTATATAGGCTGGGTGATATATTGGATTCAATACTTGTATACGTCGGTTCACCACCAAGGCGAGTACATGTGTGACCCTTGAATGTTAAAGGGGTTTTCTCGCTACAAAGAATAGCTTTCAAATTGTAGGGAACACAAAATAAAGACATTTTCCAAATATATTGCTTTGTCCTCTGTTTTGCCTAAGGAGATAAAAGTGAATTTATGACCTCCCTGGCTATTTCAGTTCCCTCAGTAACTGACCTGTAAACAATTTTCCCCCTGCTGTTTGTTCAATGAGATAACAGTGAGTGATGTCATCACACAGGTCCATGCAGTGTCCATGCTGCTGAGCAGTAAAAAGCTTGATTTATGTAAAATAAACAGAACCGTAATTAGGGCTTTTGTTTTGGGGATCAGATAAAGCCTTCCTGAGAGCAGTTTGAAAAGCTTCTTAGCTAATCTTATCTAATTGCAACTGAAAGCACAGAGAAAGGAGCTGTATGCAAATGAGTCAGTCTGAACCAGGAAGTGACAGAGTATTTTATTCATGCATTCTGTGAAACTCTGTAGGGAGACAACTCCTTTAAGGTTGAAGCCTGTCTATTCATATGGACTATTTATGGATATGCCTTTTTTAATGGAAATGAATTAAAAGTTAATACGTTTTAATACAAGCTTTATATACGTATCCTCTATCCTGTTACAAGTTGGATGCTGGTCATTTCGTATAATTGGAAAGGTGGGGGGGTAGGAGCAGTACCAACTCCATCAGCAGCAACCTAAGTCTGGAGTCACTGATGAGCAGTTTCCTTCACCTGCCTAGTGAGGAGGGCATCGCCAGCAGCGACAGGTCCTGGAGCAGACCCTGAACCAACAGGGGGGGCCTACTTGGGAAAGCACTCTGCCACCCCATTTAGAAGATCCGCTGGACTACTGGGCAGCCAAACTGATGTATGGCCGCAATTTGCCGATTTTTGCAGTGGAGAAGCTGTCCCTGCCCGGGGCCAGTAGTGTGGAAATCAAGCGGGTGTTCCCAGGTGCCACGGGGGCCATCGTTACCCCAAGGAGAACCCGCTTTGGGCCACGTGAAATGTGGAACAACTGACCTTTTCAAATGAATCAGGCGTGGATCGGCCAGGATTTCCCACACACCAACCTTAGTCTCAACTACACAGCCATGGCCTCACCCAATCTTTGAGAAAAGATTGGGTTCAAACTACCTTCCTCAGCCACTATTTTTGATGCCGCCACCCCGCCTGACCACACATCTCTGACATTTCCCTCTGCCACCAACCATCTTTACCCGGGATTGTTTGCCACCCACCTCCACACTCTCATTGTGCCACTCTATAATCCCCCCCCCCAACGGTTTTTTTCCCCCACCCCTTTTTTCCCGCCCCGTCACCCCACTCTCGCATTGGCCCTCTGTGGCCACCCAGTTTTTGCCACCTCCAAATGTCTTGTCCACGTCGACCCATGCTGCTGTTGTGGTCCATGACCCTCCCACTGTTCATTGTGCCACTCTCGACTCATACTGTTTCTCCGCCGCCCCTCACCTCCACTCTCTGTCATTGTGCCACTCTGTGGCCACTCCAGTTTTTGCCACTCCAGAAAGCATTGTGCCACTACTGACCTCATCTCTGCTTGGGGCCCTGACCTCCACATGTCATTTTGGCCCCTCTGTGCATACTCCAGTTTTTGCCACCCCAAAAGTCATTGTGCCACTTGCCCTTAAACCCCATTTTCTGCTGCTGCCTTTTACCTCCAAAATTTTTGTCAAAGTGGGGGCACTCTGGGTTTTTACTCCTGTTTTTTCCACCTCCAAATGTCCATTGTGCCACCTCTTTTACCCCAGCTGCTTTTTGGGCCCCCCGGGGCCCCCTTTCCCCACTTTTTGTCACAAAAGTTTGGCCCCCCTTTTCTCCAGCTTGTTTTTTTTTCCCGCATTTTGCTGGCATGGACTTTTTTTTGGGAACCCTTTCCCCCCTTTTTGTTTTTTTTTGGGCAGTTTTGTCCTCTTTAAGTGCCCAGGGAATTTATAGTGAAACGATTCTAAAGCGGCGGCAGTCATGGTTTTCAAAGTCCTAATAAAACAAAAACATTGTAAACAAGACCAAACCAAACTCCCCTCTTTCCAAAATTTTAAAACAAAGGCCCCAACTTCTAACAGCACCCTGCCCGGGTCTTTGCAGGGCCCGGAAAAATTAAACTGTTTTTTAAAGTGATTCGTCTCGAAGTTTAATTTGAACCCGAAATTTTTAAATTTTTTTTGGGAAATTTTGGGGAAGTGACCGAAATTTTTAATTTTTTGGGAAAAATTTGCCCATCTTTACCTATCTTACAAGCCATTTAAGAGGTGGCATCAGATTTTAACTGGGCCCAGAGCCTTTGGGGGAATCCCAGTGGGCCCCAGGACAAAGGCCCCGGGCCCGAGCTGGGGGGTTTTGGGACAAAGGGGAGAAAAAAGAGGCAGAAAGCAAAAAAAAAGAACTCCCTGTTTGGGCCCCCCAAGATTTACTGCACTTATGGGGCCTCAAGATTCACCCCTTTCCAGGGCCCCCAAAATTCAAATTCACTCTGGGGGCCCCAAATTTCCCCATCTGAAAGCCAGGTACCTATAATCCTATTTAAAAAAGAACAGCCAAATGAAGCCACAAAAATGGAGAAAAAAGTTTTTTCGCTTTTGGGGCTAAATTGGCCCCCTGGAAATTTTTCAAAGTAGACCTACCCTGGAAAAACGTGACAGACATGGCAATTAGATAACAAAAGGGCATGACGAGAGTTCCATAAACTTGGACAGACCTAGTTCTCAAACCACCATACCCCTTTCATTTTCTAATTTTTTTGTGGGCCCAAAAGGGTTTAATTTTGGGTTTAAAAATAAGGCCTTTGTTTTGTTTGTATGGACTAAAATTTACAACTAGGTTTTTACCCATTTTGGGGAAAACTTCAGGGCCCCAGCGGTCGGGGAGTTGCCCCCCCACAAGGGCCCCCCTTTACCACAAAGCTTTTTTAGCTTGGGGCACATAGACGCAGCCAAGGGGGGTTTTAGAGGGCAGTATTATAAAACTGCCCCGGGTGCCCAAGGGAAACCTCAGGTTTAATGGCTTTCCCCTTTAGTACAAGGGACCGTTGTATAAAAACGGCCCA
>JAODAL010082628.1:0-11509 GCA_025379985.1 Phyllomedusa bahiana
TTTTTAAACCCCAAGACTAGACCCTAAGTTTAAAAAACGGGGACCCCAAAAATTTTGTTTCGGGGCTCCAGTTCAGACCCAGCGAAAAAACTCACATCATAGCCCAAAGACCAAAAATTTTTGGACTCAGACCCCAGCCCAAGATAGGGAAACCTACCTAAGCCCCCCCAAAACCCCTTTTTTCAGCCCAGGCTCCAGCTTTTAAATTACCTCCCCTCCCTTTAAAATTTTGGGTTGTTTTTCATTTTGACAAAACCATCCCATAGAAACCCCAATCGAGTCCATAGCCCCAAATTTCAGAGTCCTTTGGGGACCAATCCACCCCAAAGCAACCAGAGCCCAAAGCGACCTTTAAAGCCCCAAAGAAACCCAATCAGATTTTCATAGTAACCAATCAGAGCCCTTAGAAACCAATAAAGGGGGCCCATAGAAACCCAAACCCAGAACATTAAGCAAAAGAGCTCATAGAAACCCAAAACAGCCCCCATAGCAACCAATCGAGCCCACGGGGCAACCAAAGGAGTATAGAAACCCAGAGCTCATAACAAACCAATCAGAGCCAACAACAACCAATCAAGCCCATAAAACCAATCAAAAGCTTTTAAAAAACCAACCCAAAAAGTTCTAAAACCCCAACCCAAAGCTCATAGCAACCAAGCTCATAGCGGGCCAATCAGGGGCCCATGGGAAAACCGGGAGATCATTGAAAACCAAATCAGTTCTCATAGCAACCGAGAACTTTTAAACCCAAATCAGAGCTCAACTTTCTTTTTCATACAGGGGACCTGGGAAAATAAAAAGTCGAGTTTTTATTGGTTAAAGGGGGCAACAAAGAAACCCTTAGAGCCACATGTAAAAAAACGTTAGGCCCTAAAACTCACTTTTTTTGCCCATAGAAAAATTTTCAGAGCCCATAGAAAAACCAACGGAGTTTTTGAAACCCAATCAGAGCCCTTAGAAACCCAAATTTGGGACCTTAGAAACCAATCAGAGTCATAGAAAAACCCAAATCAAAACCCATGGGAAACCAATCCCCGCCCCCCTTTTTTTTTCCCTATAGTGCCGGAAAAATAAAAGCTGAGCTCTGTTGTTGCTTTTGGTTTTGATTAGTGCTAGGGGAACAAAAAAAGTCTTGGGAAAAAATTTCCCCACCTTATTCACGCCGAAATTGCGGGCCCGGATTTCGCCCCGCAATTACAGGTGTGCCGTGAGCGGGGGCGCCCTGCCCCTGGGCCGGGGCCCCTTAAACATCCATTACCCACGGCGCATATTTTCATTTTTCTCCCCACCCCCCGGCGAATTCGGGGACGGGGGGGGGGAGAGGGCCCAACCATAGTTTTCTATGAGAACTGTGGTTTACCGTAATGACGGGCGGATTTCAGCCCTATTGGAGCGCAAAGCGGCCGAAAAAACCCACCCCGGGGAAACAGCCTTTTGAACGAGGCCTTAGACTTTGTTTTCATACATGTTTTTTCCCGTGTTTCCTTTTCTTCAATTTACTTTCTGAGCTGGACCCAAAAAAAGGGGGCTGGTCCGGGAAAGGGGTGTGGGGGGGCGTGTCTGGAGAGGTCACTGTATTAACAGGAAACCACATAGGTCTTGGGGCCTATATATAATATAGTAACTGAGCATAGTCTGGAGGGCAATGGGCCTCCCTGGATTCAGTAATGGGACCCCGATACCATTAGTATGAGTCCCCCTGATAGTCCCAAAGATCCATGTCTATAGCCCTGAATGCAATTCCTCCAGAAAACTGATGCAATAGCCTAAGGCCTCCTCCCCATAGGGCTTTCTACTTCCATCCTGGCATTGACAGCTCTGACTGATGAGGAGGAGGCTGCAGGGTCACCACACAGAGCAGAGCAACCACTGCCAGAGACTGGTGCGTGCCCAGGTGCCCTGACAGGGAGGAGATAGGAGACGACTGGCACAAGATTTCTGCCAAATGACAACACAGCGGTAGAGGTCAAAGGCTCTAAGCTCATCGGCCCAGCTGGTCAGGAGAACACAAGAACATGCCGACTATTAATATCACCACAATCCTATTACAGCGCGCACAGCCCGTCCAGACCAGGGCGCCGCTCGTCACCGCACGTGGAGGACATCTTCACTGGAATAACCTACAAACCGGATGGTGCCCAGGTTATACCAGCATGCTCCATATCACTATATACAGGAGATCCCAGGTTATACCAGCATGCTCCATATCACTATATACAGGGATCCCCAGCTTATAGCAGCATTCTCCATATCACTAAAATTCAGGAAACCCCATGTTAATACCAGCATGCTCCATATCACATATACAGGATATCCCCAGTTTACACCAGCAATGATGCTCCATATCACTATATACAGGAGATCCCCAGGTTATCACCAGCATGCTCCAATAAGTCACTATATACAGAGATCCCAGTGTTATACAGCATGCTCATAACCCTATATACAGTATATGCCCAGGTTATACCGGGGCATGCTCCAAATCCCTATTATACGGAGATCCCAGGTTATACCAGCAAGCTCCATAACACAATATACAGGAGAAACCCAAGTTATACCAACAGTGCTCCATATCACTATATACAGGAGATCCCCAGGTTATACCAGCATGCTCCATATCACCTACATATCAGGAATCCCCAGGTTATACCATCATTCTCCATATTACATATATAACAGGAGATCCCCAGTTTATACCAGCTGCCCCATATCACTATAATCAGGAGATCCCCAGGTTTATACCACAATGCTCCCATATCACTAACTACAGAGATCACAGGTTATACCCAGCATGCTCCATATCACTATATCAGGAGATGCCCAGTTATACCGCAGCATGCTTCCATATCACTATATACAGGGAGATCTCCAGTTACCACCCAGCATGCTCCATATCACTATATACAGGAGATCCCAGGATAACCACAAGCTCCATATCACTATATACCGGAGATCCCCAGGTTATACCAGCACGCCCATATCACTATATACAGGAAGAACCCCATGTTATACCCAGCATGGCTCCATATCACTATATACAGGAGGAGGCCCAGTTATACCAGCATGCTCCCATAACACTAAATACATTGAGATCTCCAGTTTTATACCAGCATGCTCCATATCACAATAACAGAGAATCTCCAGGTTATACCAGCATTCTCCACATCACTATATAGGAATATACATCCAGTTATGACCAGCATGCTCATATCACTATATACAGAGATCCCCAGGTTTATACAGCATGCTCCATATCACTATATACAGGAGAGGCCCAGTTATACACAGCATGCTCCATATCACTAAATACAGGAGAGGCCCAGGTTATACCTCGCATGTCTCCATATCACTATATACAGGTAGGATCTCTCCAGGTTATACCAGCCATTGCTCCATATCACTATATACATGAAGATCTCCTAGGTTATACCACATGCTCCATATCACTATAAACAGTTGAGACCCCCAGGTTTATACCAGGCATGCACCATATCACTATATATACAGGTAGATCCCCAGGTTAATACCAGCAATGCTCCATATCACTATATACAGGATTCCCCAGGTTTACCAGCATCTCCATATCACAATATACATGAGATCCCCAGATATACCAGCATTCTCCATATCACTATATACAGGAGAATCTCCAGGTTAATAACAGCATGCTCCATATCACTATATACAGGAGATCTCCAGGTTATACCTATCATGCTCCATATCACTATATACAGGAGAGGCCCAGCTTATACCAGCGATCTCCCATATCATCTATATACACGGAGAGGCAGGTTATACCAGCAATGAGCGCCATGATCACTATATACAGGAGATCCCCAGGTTTATACCATCATGCTCCATATCACTAAATACAGGAATCCCCAGGTTATACCAGCAATCTCCCATATCACCTATAACAGGAGATCCCCATGTATTATCCACATGTCTCCATATCACTATAATACAGGATATCCCCAGGTATATACCAGCATGCTGCCATAATCACTAATATACAGGAGATCCCCAGGTTAAACCAGCATGCTCTTTAATCACTATATACAACAGTAGGAGAGGCCCAGTTATAACCACATGCTCCAATATCACTATATACAGGAAGGCCCAGGTTATACCAGCATGCACCATAAACTATAAACATGATAGGCCCAGGTTATAAATACCAGCAATGCTCTCAATCACTATATAACAGATAACCCCAGTTAACCAGACATGCTCCAAAACATTATATACAGGAAGGATCCCCAGGGTTATACCAGCATGCCCATATCAACTATATACAAGAGAAGTGCCCAGTTATATACCAGCATTGTCTGTATTACATGCTCAGATTCTCAAGTGGTTATTCATTTAGCAGTGCGCAGGGATCTGGCAGGAGTCTTCAGTGGGTGTAATATAAATGTAGAGGAGAATGAACGTTAAGTAAAATATCTTCAAGTATTGGAAACTTATGATAGTGAAGAAAAACAACTTAAAGCTCAGTTCTAGCCAAAACCTGCCTGTGTCTTCCTCGGCTGTCAAGGCTCCAAATTCCTGACATCTTCTATTTTCTGACAGAGAGAATCCACTTCCTGTCGGCCATGTTATCTTCCATGAGGCTAAACTCTTAGTCACCCAGTCACATATAAAGCCTCCAATTAATGTAGTGAATACAGTATCCCTCCTCCTGGAGCTGTCGTTCCATCCTAATGATACAATGTTACCATTGGTTTCACTCTCGGTGTGCTATTGTTGATGAACGGTCAGTTGTCACAGCCCCTCCCCTATTACCACCACTTCATATAAATTATGGATATGACTCCACCAAGAAGTTTCCTAATTATACCTCATTTTCAGATTAGAATCAGACGACCTTCAAGGGATGAGACATTTTAATGTTCTTCGAAGGTCCATCATCTCAAGAGTCTCTTACGGTTATGAGGCTATGTGTAGAGACCCTAAAGGTAATGAGATCATCTCAAGAGACTCTGAAGGTTATGAGGCTATCTCTAGAGACTCTAAAGGTAATGAGACCATCTCAAAAGACTCCAAAGGTTATGAGGTCATTGCTAGAGACACTGAAGGTTTTGAGATTATCTCAAGTGTCTCTTAAGGTTATAAGGTCCTTGCTAGAGACTGAAGGTTATGAGGTTATATCTAGAGACTCTTAAGGTTATGAGGTCATATCTAGAGACTCTGAAGGTTATGAAGTCATATCTAGAGACTCTGAATGTTATGAGGTCCATCTCAGAGACTTTGAGGTTATCTGAAGAGTCTATGAATTTATAATATTAATTTACGAGACTCTCAGGGTTATGAGGTCATCTCAAGAGTCTCTCAAGGTTTTGAGATTATCTGAAGAGTCTGCTTTAGACTCTGAAGGTTATCATGTCATATATAGAGGGAAAACTCTGAGGTTATATGTCATCTCAAGTGACTGAAGCTTATTTGGTTATATAAAGAGGCTCTGGAAGTTATGATATCATCTCAAGAGACTCTGAAGGTTGTGAGGTCATCTCAATAGACTCTGAAGGTTGTGAGGTCATCTCAAGAGACTCTGAAGGTTATGAGGTCATCTCTAGAGACTCTAAAGGCAATGAGATCATCTCAAGAGACTCCAACGGTTATGAGGTCATTGCTAGAGACACTGAAGGTTTTGAGATTATCTCAAGAGTCTCTTAAGGTTATAAGGTCCTTGCTAGAGACTGAATGTTATGAGGTCATATCTAGAGACTCTGAAGGTTATGAGGTCATATCTAAAGACTCTGAAGGTTATGGTCATATCTAGAGACTCTGAATGTTATGAGGTCATCTCAAGAGACTCTGAGGTTATCTGAAGAGTCTTTGAATTAATAATATTTATTTACGAGACTCTTAGAGTTATGAGGTCATTTCAAGAATCTCTCAAGGTTTTGAGATTATCTGAAGAGTCTGCTTTAGACTGAAGGTTATCAGGTCATATCTAGAGACTCTGAAGGTTATGAGGTCATCTCAAGTTACTGACGTTTATTTGGTTATGTTAAGAGGCTCTGGTAGTTATGACATCATCTCAAGAGACTCTGAAGGTTATGAGATCATCTCAAGAGACTCCGAAGGTTACTGTATGAAGTCATTGCTAGAGACACTGAAGGTTTTGAGATTATCTCAAGAGTCTCTTAAGGTTTTGAGATTATCTGAAGAGTCTGCTTTAGACTCTGAAGGTTATCAGGTCATATCTAGAGACTCTGAAGGTTATGAGGTCATCTCAAGTGACTCTGAAGCTTATTTGGTTATATAAAGAGGCTCTGGAAGTTATGACATCATCTCAAGAGACTCTGAAGGTTGTGAGGTCATCTCAAGAGACTCTGAAGGTTATGAGGTCATCTCAAGAGACTCTAAAGGTAAAGAGATCATCTCAAGAGACTCGGGAGGTTATGAGGTCATGGCTAGAGACACTGAAGGTTTTGAGATTATCTCAAGAGTCTCTTAAGGTTATAAGGTCCTTGCTAGAGACTGAAGGTTATGAGGTCATATCTAGAGACTCTGAAGGTTATGAGGTCATCTCAAGAGACTCTGAATGTTATGAGGTCATCTCAAGAGACTCTGAGGTTATCTGAAGAGTCTATGAATTTATAATATTCATTTACGAGACTCAGGGTTATGAGGTCATCTCAAGAATCTCTCAAAGTTTTGAGATTATCTGAAGAGTTTGCTTTAGACTGAAGGTTATCAGGTCATATCTAGAGACTCTGAAGGTTATGAGGTCATCTCAAGTGACTCTTGAAGCTATTGGGTATTTAAAGAGGCCTCTGGAATTTATGGACAATCATCTCAAGAGACCTGAAGTTGTCAGGCATTCTCAAGAGACTCTGGTTATGAGGTCATCTCAAGGGACTCCAAAGGTTATGAGATCATTGCTAGAGACACTGAAGGTTTTGAGATTATCTCAAGAGTCTCTTAAGGTTATAAGGGACTGAAGGTTATGAGGTCATATCTAGAGACTCTGAAGGTTATGATGTGCACTAATCTAAAGACTCAGAAGAGTTAATGGGTCATATCTAGAGACTCAGAATGTTATGAGGTCAACCTCAAGAGACTTCTGATGTATCTGAAGAGTCTTGAATTTATATATATTCATTTACGAGAACTCTTATAGTTATGATGTCATTTCAAAGAATCTCTCAAGGTTTGAGAGTTATCTGAAAGATCTGCTTTAGACTGAAGGTTATCAGGTCATATCTAGAGACTCTGAAGGTTATGAGGTCATCTCAAGTGACTGACGTTTATTTGGTTACGTTAAGAGGCTCTGGAAGTTATGACATCATCTCAAGAGACTCTGAAGGTTATGAGGTGATTTCAAAAGTCTCTAAAGGTTAAGAGGTCATCTCTAGAGACTCTGACGGTTATGAGATCATCTCAAGAGACTCTGAAGGTTACTGTATGGGGAAAAAAAAAAAAAAGGTCCCCATTGCATAGAGACACAGAAGGGATTTTGATATTATCTCAAGAGTCCTCTGTAAGTTATAAGGACCTTCTAGAGACGAAGTGTTATGAGGTCTATCTAGAGACTCTGAAGGTTAATGATTCATCACAAAGACTCTTGAGTTATCTGAAAGGTCTATGAATTTATAATATTAATTTACGAGACTCAGGGTTATGAGGTCATCTCAAGAATCTCTCAAGGTTTTGAGATTATCTGAAGAGTCTGCTTTAGACTCTGAAGGTTATCAGGTCATATCTAGAGACTCTGAAGGTTGTGAGGTCATCTCAAGAGACTGAAGGTTATGAGGTCATATCTAGAGACTTTATTGCTTATGAAGTTATCTTTAGAGACTCTGAAAGCTATGCGGTCATTATCTAGAGACTCTGAAGGTTATAAAATCAGTTTATAATAGTTCTGTTCTCATTTCAATGGTTTCATCTGAATCATAACTGAGTAATTTGTGACAAAGATGACATCATATGAATGATTTTTGTATATTATGAAATTATCTCAATCATATGCGATGGGCTGAGACATAATCTGGCATAGCCCCCAAGCTGTTTTGGAATTTTAATCAATTCTCAAAGATCTCAATGACTGTTGGATTCAACATCATGAATTCATATGAAGCTATTGATGGTTTATGACCTATAAGGATTTATGCAGATGATGTTATCATGTCCTAACCGATATAATGTCATCATTTTCAACGTTCCTGAAAAAGATCTTAAAGCTTATTGAATGATCTAAATGAGTGTGAACTACGATTATAGTCGTCATTGACTTTACCAATAGACACTCTCATTCTCTCATTTTGAGATAAGTAGCATGTCCTTATTTGTATCTTCATATTCCAGGCAGTGATGTCTCTCAAGAGAGTTTACTCCTTCATGGACCCTTTGCCAGGAAGCCCAAGCGTATCAGAACAGCATTTTCCCCTTCGCAGTTGCTCCGGCTGGAGAGGGCCTTTGAGAAGAACCATTACGTAGTCGGGGCAGAGAGGAAACAGTTGGCAAGCAGTCTCAGTTTATCAGAAACCCATTTAAGGGTACTTACACCTATCAATATTTGGTTGTTAAGCTTCCATGGCCAATCCAACAGCGGCAAACAGATATGCACACTGAGTAACATTGAGTTCCCTGTGTACAGATGTGGAGGCAGCACATCTATAGATGAGCTGTGTACCACCAGTAACAATATAGATCCATTGAGTTTCTTCTGTACAGATATGGGGATTATTGCCTTTAATAGAGATTAGATGTGCCGATGCCAATTTATGGCATTAGTATAGCTAAATTGAGGTTCTCCTGGTACATATATGGATCCAGTGCTTCTTAGAGAGGCTGGTGCCCACCGTATCAGGCTGGCAGTATAGATCCTTGAGGTTGCCTCTGGTAGCAGATAAGTGGCCAGCAACTTCTTTAGAGATGACTGTTGCCAGCCTTAGAGGTCAGCAGTAATAGATCACATTGAGGTTCTCTGGTACAGAGATATAGGGCCGGCACAATAATTGTAGATGGACTGGCGTCACCTTAGCAGGCAGCAGTGTAGATCCATTGAGATTATCCTGGTACAGTGATGGGGCCAGTACGTCTGTAGAAGGGCTGGTACCACCTTAGCAGGCATCAGTATAGATCCATTGAGTTCCCCCTGGTACACCTGTTGATTCAGCACTTCTGTAATGGTCAGGTGACACCTTAGCAGGCAGCAATATAGATTCATTGAGGTTATCCCGGTACAGCTATGGGGCCAGTGCTTCTGGAGATGGGCTGGTACCACCATAGCGGGCAGCAGTATAGATCCATTGACATTCCCCTGGTACACATGTTGGGCCAGCACTTCTGTAGATGGGCTGGTGTCACCTTAGGCGGTGGTAGTATAGATCCATCGAGGTTCTTCTGGTACATGTATTGGGCAAGCACTTCTGGAGATGGGCTGGTACCACCTTAGCAGGCAGCAGTATAGATCCATTGAGGTTCTCCTGATACAGATGCAGGGCTGGCATTCTGTAGAAAGGGTGGTGTCTCCTTAGGGGGTGGTAGCATAGATTCATTGAGGTTCTTCTGTATTGGGCAAGCACCTCTGGAGATCGGCTGGTACCACCTTAGCAGGCAGCAGTATAGATCCATTTAGGTTCTCCTGGTACAGATATGGGGCAACCACTTATGAAGACTCGTAAGCATGACTATACAAGATGTGTACAATATCAAATTGTTGCAGTGAGTAACAATAATGGTGAGGTATAGAAATACGGTGCTATTAATTAAAAACTGGTGATTTGTTTGGACATAAATCAGGGGAAAAGGACTACTCGTTTCATGCTTACACACGCTTCCTCAGGTCCAGGTATGTACACGGCATACATAATGGACACTGGTGTCAGGCAAGGGGGCAGCATGGTGTGAAAGTTACCCCCAAAAATTACAGACAAGTCGCCTCCATCTGTTTATCTCAGTCACAGCAAAAAAATTGGGCAGTAACCAGTCCAAAAGTGTCATTCATCTCCATCTACAGGGTTTATTAGCCTATACAGTGTCCTGTCACACATGGCTACTGGCCTGTGGTGGGTCTGATGATGGGCCTGGTAGTGCGCCCAGTGGGAATAACCGCTATAAATTATTTCTCGGAGTTATAAGGTTTCCTTAGACCCCATAGAGGAGGGGATGGGGTATACGGTGTATGGTCATAACGTCCTATGTCCTATATGTATCTATATGTCCACAATCCTATGCACAGCCCAACATCAGGGATCAGCCTACACTTGATATATCTGGTTCATGACTATAATGCTAGCAGTAAAGACTGACACAGGGACAGTTTTAGTCAGCACTCCGCCTGTAGCGCATGCTATCTCTTCTAGTATAAGGGGCCCTCTGTATTGATGAATCTACATATACTGTGCGTTGGTAGGAAATGTATGGTACGCGGCAGGGAGCTGACAGTGCTCCTATAGTTTCTGCTCACAGTGCATGTAAATGACACAGTTCACCACCTACGAGTAATGTATGTGTCGATAATACGAACATATGTTGTGAGGCACCTATAAATATTTCTTCTCCCCTCCACCTCACAGTTTTTTCCGTGCCAGCTTCCTTATGCCAGAAAAATAAAGAAAAAAACCCCCAAAAAACCCCATTGTTTTGTCCGCCAGTTTGAGCGCAAAAATGATTAGCATACAGATAGGAGGGGTGAGAATATTCGTGGTAGGAGGTGGCCTGTGATTGGTGGAGGCATTAATGGATATGTAAATGAACCAGCAGTGAGATTTTGCGGGATCTTTGCCTTCCAGGGACGATGTCTGTATAAATTAGAATTTTTGACAGAATAAAAATGCCCAAGGTAGAAGGAGCGGATAAAGTAATTTAGTAAGATTATTCACCTAGAATACCACAGTCTATCAGGCTACCTGACTACCAGGCTGGAAAAGACTACAAAGCCATGGGTCCTCCAGTCTACTCTGTTACCGAGCAAAGAGACTACCAGGCTCCTATCCCACTGAGCCAAGAGACTACTGGGGTGCTATACTACTGAGCCAAGAGACTACCAGGCTACTATCCTACAAAGCCAAGAGACTACTGGGGTGCTATACTACTGAGCCAAGAGACTACCATGCTACTATCCTACCGAGCCAAGAGACTACCAGGCTACTATCCTACCAAGCCAAGAGACTATCAGGCTACTATCATACCGAGCCAAGAGACTACCAGGCTACTATCCTACTGAGCCAAGAGACTACCAGGCTACTATCCTATCAAGCCAAGAGACTGCAAGGCTACTATTCTACTTAGCCAAGAGACTACCAGGCTACTATCCTACCAAGCCAAGAGACTACCAGGCTGCTATCCTACAGAGCCAAGAGACTACCAGGCTGCTATCCTACAGAGCCAAGAGACTACCAGGCTACTATCCTACCGAACATAGAGACTACCAGGCTACTATCCTACTGAGCCAAGAGACTAACAGACCACTATCCTACCAAGCCAAGAGACTATCACGGTACTATCCTACTGAGCCAAGAGACTACCAGACCACTATCCTACCAGACCCAGGAAA
>JAODAL010082629.1:0-11508 GCA_025379985.1 Phyllomedusa bahiana
ACGGGGGGGGAAAAGGACCTGTTTGCAGGGGGGGAGGGAACTGATGCGGGGGGAAAGAGAGGGAGGGTGCAGGTGGGAGGGGGGACTGGTGAAAAGGGGGTAGGGGGGGTTGGTGCAGGGGGGAGAAAGGGAAATTTCTGCAGGGGGGGGGGAAACCCTGGTGCAGGGGGAGAGGGGAAAACTGGTGAAGGGGGGGAGAGAGGACCTGGTGCAGTGGGGGGAGAGGGAGGGTGCGGGGGGAAGGGGGACCAGGTGGGGGGGAGGGGAAAATCTGATGTGGGAGGAGAGGGGGGACTGTTTCCCAGGGGGAGAGGCCCTGATGAAAGGGGGGGAGGGGGAACCTGTTTGCGGGGGGGAGGAGGGACTGGTGCAGGTGGAGGAAAGGGGAGGGGTGCGGGGGGTGGGGGGGGATGGGGGCGGGGGGGGAAAAAAGGGCCCTTTGCAGGGGGAGAGGGACCTGGTCCCAGGGGGCAAAAAGAAATTAGGGGGGGGGGGGGCGTTTTTTTTTTTGGGGGGGAGCGGAGGGGGAGCCTTTGGGCGGGACTTTCCAGGGCCCCAAAATCCCCTTGCCCCGGGCCCCCTGTAGGGGAAAACAACCCCTTTTAAATTAGAAAAAAATTTTTCCCAACTTATCGGGCTCCTACAAAACCCGTAAATTCCCCTTTTTTTCCCCTTGTTTGCAATGCTGCCGGGTTTGCACAACTGTGCAATTTTATCCCCCTTTCCTTAAAGCAAAAAAGTTCGGGGGGGCATATTTGCTGTAAAAAGGGGGGAATGTGTGCACATGAAAATTTAGAACCCCGGTTTTCCTGGATCTAAATGAGAAAGGTGGCGACACTGAGTCCATTGCCAATTGGAAGCGACCCGGCTCCCCCAAAGGAGCAATACTGCGGGGTAGATACTGGGGAGGGGGGTTTGAGGGAAAGGTGCGGGAAAAATTGGGCAGTAAAAGGGTAAAAGTCAGAAAGAAGGGTAGAGGGGAGTGTCAGGGGGGGGGTTTGTCCTGATTGGTTACACCCCCCCCAAAAATTTCCCCCAAGTTTGGGGGGGGGAATGGGGGGGGATGTCGGTTCGAAAAGGGCCCAAAAAGTTTTTTGCTGCAGAAAGGGACATCCCCCTGTTGCTCCAGTAAGATGGGGAATAGGGTGCAGGTCAGGTAGACGGGTGCTAGAAAGTTGGGGACTCAATTATTGGGGGAACAGACAGGGCAATTGCCCAAAGACGGGATCGTCGAACGGTATGTTTTTTTAAACCTGGGGCCCGGGGGGTTCGCCATTTTGCGGATCGGGGTTGACGGGTTTTGCGGGGTGGGGGGGTTTGGAGTTTTCCAAAGTATGGTCCCCCTTGGGGCCCCCAATTTTAAAAATTGTTAGAGGTGGGGTGGGGGTGCCCTTAAAAAAACGATTTCAGGGCTTGGGCCCAAAAGTCAGGGAAAAGGGACCCCCAAGGTAATTTTTTCCCAGAAATATTCCCTGTTCCAGGGCCCCACCCCAGGAGGCGCGGGGGGAGATTAGGAAGTGAAAAAGTGGCTAAAAAAATTTGGGGTTTTTGGGAAAGGGGTTTGGGGGTTTTTTGGAAAGGAACGGGGACTTTGTGTGGGGTTGGGTGCCCCAAAATGGGGAGTGGGGAAGCGGGTTTTGGGGGGTTTTAAAAATGGACGGGAAAGGGTTGGGGGAATTTTTTTAAATGGGGGATGGGGGGGGGAACTACAAAAGCGAAAAAAGATGGGTGAAAAAGAGAGCTGGGAATTGGGAAATTTAAAAAACAGGGGGTGGAGTGGAGGGGAGGGGGTTTTTAGCAATAAAAATAAAAAAAGATAAGGGGAAAGGAAAAAAAACTAAAAAAAATTCTTTTTAAATTGTTGTGCCCAAACCCAAAGGAGGGACCACAAAAAATTTTAAATTGAATAAAAGGGTTTTTAATAGCTAAAGAAAAAATTTAAAATTAGGGGGGGAAATAATGAAAATTTTTGGGGGGAGGGAGAGCTCCCGCCCGGGGGCTTTTAAACTTACGGGTTTTACATTTATTTAGAAGGGTTTCGAAAAGGGCCCGGGAAAAGGGGGGGTTTTTGGGTCTCTATAAAAAATTTCCAAATCAAAAAGCCAACACTGGGGAAAAATATAGGTACAGAAAATAAAACCATGTGGAATATTAGGGTAAATATCATGGGTGGGTAGCAAAAAACAATATAATACAAAAGGGGGGCTTGTTTAATGGCCCCAAAAATATAACGAAAAGGGGAAGATGTACCCTTTCGGGGCAAATGTTGAGGGTCTAAACAGAAATGAGGGGTTATTATTAGGGGGGGAACTTTAAAACTTATCCAGACTTTAAATTGGGAATTAAAAAACCTATACCCTCTCACAAAGGAAACGGGTTTTTTGTCAATAAAAAAATGAAAATTCCCTTTTTCCCAAATGGTTGCAAAAACCGATAGGGGAAAAAGGGCCCCTTCAAGATTTTAATATTGCTAATGGGTTTGACAGAGAAACCCAAAGGTTGGTTTTGAGGGGCCCGGGGGAAAATTTAGTGCCCCAAAATAAAAAAAATTTTTCCCCGTTTATCTTCAATGGGGGATTTTTTTTTTTGGTAAAGGGGAGCCCAAAAAACATGAATTTTAGGAAGGCTAATTTTATTTGTTTAGGGGGCCCCCTTAAACCCGTTTTGAGGGGGCAATGTGTTTAAATAGGGAAAAAATTTGAAAGAAATAATAAATGGGTTTTTTTTTAAAAAAAATCCTGGGCCTCCCACTGGAAAGGAAACATCCCTATGGAAATTTTAAAAAAATTTAAAAACGGGGGAAAAACCCCAATGTGGATAAACCGGGAATGTAAAAAGAGGAAATTAAAAACAAAAAAAAAGCGTTTCGTACAAAAAACAGGGGGGTAGTGAAGGGGCCCAAAAAGCAAATGGGGAAAGGGAAAAATAAAGGTGTTTTTTTTAAAAAAAAGAAAAAAGGAGCAAAGTGGGGGGGGAAAAAGGGGATTGTTTGGGTAAAACTTAACCTTTTTCATTTTTTTAACATTTTATAACTTTTTCCCCCCCTTTTTTAAAAACGAAAATTTTGGCCCTTTAAAAATTGAAAGAAAGAAAATAGAGGGGAAATTAAGAAAAAACCCCAAATTATAATTTTTAAAAGTTTTCCCTAACGTTTCCAAAAGGGCCCCCTTCCCCTTTAACCCCCAGGGGGGGAAAAGGGGAAAAATTTTAAAACCTCCATTAAACCAAAAAAAAACCAGGAGAAATCCTCCCCAAAGAAAAAATCCCCCCAAACCCAAAAAAGGTCCAGATGGCATACACCCCCGGGCCCTTAAAGGGGGGGTTTAAGTGATTTTTAATAGATGGGCCCCCCTATTTTAAATTAGGGATGTCAAATAACGGGGTATCCCCCAAAGGTTTTTGGGCATACCAAATGTGGTGCAAATATTAAAAAAAGGGGTAAAAAAAAAGTGTCGGGGAAATAAGGCAGTAAGAAAAAACCTCTGTTTTGTAGGTAAAAATTTTTTTGAAGGTTTTTTCAGAGTTTCCCACCCTGGAGTATCTCACTGAAAAAAAAATTTGTATAAGCCTTTTCCAGAAAGGGGTTCATGAAGGATCGGTTTCCTGTCAGGAAAAATTTCTCTTCAGTTCATGAGGGAAGTCAGTGTTTTAAAAAAACTGGTTTCGGGGGTGAGGGCATGGATGTCATATATCTGGGTTTTTTCAAAAAGCATTTGAAAACGGTGCCCCCAAAAAAAAGGTTTGGGTTTAAAAAAAAGAGAATGCTTGGACGGGGGGGAAAAAAAAATGTGTGAAGGGGGGAAAGCAAGGGGCTCACTGTTAGAAAAAAAAGGGGGTTGGGAATTTTTCGGAAATTTACTTGACGGATCCCTTTTTAATAGTGGGGTTACCAAAGGGGCGTTTTGGGGCCCCTTATCCTCTTAAACATTTTTCAAAAAACATCTTACCCAAGGGATTTCCCCAAAAGTAAAATTATTGATTTTGCAGACGATACTAAGCTCTGTAAAGTAATCAAACACAATAGAGGATAATGTGTTTTTACAAAGGGATCTGGATAAGTTTGAGGGCCCGGGGGAGGGAAATGGCTGATGAGGGTTTTTTCAATGATAAAAAAGGGAAAGGGTTAAGGGGAAAGGGGGAAAAGAAAATCCCTTCAATGATTACATGTTAAAAAGGAAAAACACTGGGTAAAAATGACATGGAAAAAGGATTTTGGGGAAAACCGGTCACAGTAAACTTTAAATTTTAAACAAACCGTGTCAGACAGCAGGGTGCCCCAAAGGGAAAAAAGGATTTCCCGGGGGTGAATTTAAAAAAGGGGGATAGAGGCCACGATGGAACTTTTTTCTCCCATTTAAAGTCACTGGTTAGACCACACATGGAATATTGTGTACAAATTTTGGGGAAACCCGTGCACAGGGGAAACCCTTGTTTGAGCTTTTTAACAGGTACCCAAAGGGGGCAACAAAAAAAAAATAAAAGGGGTGGGGGGGACTACAGTTTCACAGAAAAGATTGGGGAAAATTAGGGTTATTTTGTTTTGAGAAAAGACGGCTTGGTGGGGGGCATAATAAATATGTTTAAATCAAACAAAGGTTTAAAAAAAAGGATTCTCCCCAAAATTTTTTTTTTTCCAGGGGTTGTATCTAGAACAAAATGGGGGTCCTTATGTTGGAGGAAAAAAAGTTTTTTACATAAACATAGAAAGGGGATTCTTTTTCTTAAGTGAGTGAGGGCTGTGGGCTCTCTGCCGAGGAAAATTTTTTGTGAAATTTACTAAAAGAGTTCAAAAAAACGTTTGGTTTCTTTTTGGAAAATAAAAATAAAACAAGTTATAGTGTCTAGGATTCCCGGAGAGGGGGCATTGAATTTCCCAAAGGGTTTTTCCCAAATTTCCCGATTGGAGTCGGGAAGGAATTTTTTTTCCCAAAAAAGAGGACAAATTTGGGTTTTCCCCCATTGGGGTTTTTTTTCCTTCCCTGGATCAAACCTTAGCAAAACAGGTGAAATGGATGGACGTCTCGTTTTTTTTTTGGCCCCTTTCAAAATTTGAAAAAATGAATTTTTTATTTATTGTACTTGTTTGCATCGTTTTTGTATGTAACCCCCTTTTTTGAAAAGTAAAAGCGCCCTGAATTTAAAAGGTGCTCTTTTATAAATAATTTGAATAAAAATGCCAAAATTTTCTGTTTCTAAAAGTTTGGTCCCCAGCCCTTGTCCTGAGGGGAGAGGCAGGCTACGGCCCCGACCCCCCCATAGCTAACACTAGATAGCCAAAATAGTCCCCCAATTGTTACTCCTTTTAAAAAAAAAAAATGTGGCCCCCCAAAAACCCTTTTGGGGTGGGCCCTTTTCTTTGGGACAGGGCCAAAATTTCGGTCGGAATTTACGGGCTGGTAATTGGTTGTTTTTGGCACGAAGGGGGGAAACTTTTCCCCCCGGTTTGGGATTTTAAGCCCTCCCCCTTCGCACCCACATGTTCATGTTTTTCCCTCCGAAAAAGGGGAAAAAAGAATGAAATGTTTAAAAGGTTTTTGGAGGGCCCCGGTGTAAAAAAAACGTTGGCCCCGAAAATTTCCCTGCAGTGGGGACCCCTACAGGGTTTTCATTAAAGGGGTTTTTTCCCCCGATTCCCTTTCATACCCCCCTAATTTCCCGCCCCCTGTTTTTCTCAAAGGAGGGGGGTGTGTGATTTGTTTGAATTGGGAAACATTTGACCCCGCCGGATGGCATCACCCGGCCTTTTTTCCCCTCTTGTCCAAAAAAAAAGGTCCCGTTTATTTTAAAACTTGTGGTGCCGAGAGGAAAGCTTTTTTCCCCAGGACAAGGGTGTCCAGGGGTTTAAACCCCCGCAGGAACCAAACCTTTTGATTTTTTTTTTCTCTTTATCAATGCACCGACCTTTATTGAGGTTTTTTTTTTTTTAAATTTATTTGGGACTGTTTTGAAATAATTACTAAGGGCACGAGGACGGGGGGTGATTGACGCTCCTGGGGGTTTTAACACTCAGTAGTGCCTGAGAGGGGGAGGTGATGTCGAGCATGTGGGGCCCGGACTGAGGAGTCTCAGCCCCCGGACGTTCCCCCGGGGGACGGGCTGTAAACAATGGATCAAAATAAAAAGCCCCTAAAAAAAAAAAAAACGGTGAGAATTTTTTAATTTAAAAATTTAATGGGGGAAAATTTTTTTTCTTATTTTATTTGCAAATTCACAATTCCCCAAATTTTTCTTCTTTGGGAAAAAACCCCTTTAAAGTTTCCCTGTAAAAAGTTTTACAGCCCCCTTTACAGCCAAACTTTTAAAACCAAAAAACCATCTGTAAATCCGGCTGAAAATCTGTTCCATGGGGACAAGCACTTAGGTCCCATAACAAAATAAGAGAGGCCCCATCACATAGTGACAGGTAGGTAAAACAGCAACATAGGCTGCAAAAATCAAAGGTATAAATAATACTCCCATATATCCTATAATCCACATAGTACAGCTAGATAGCCACCAACTGGTTATTCTTTACCAAAAAAATACCATGTTCTTGCACCAGGTTGGCGCCGGCAATCTCTGAACCCGATAGCAGCTGCTATGGCTCCGGTTACACCTGTGATGCAGCTATAATACGGACAGATGCCCTTTTGGAGTGGTGATTGCACTGGGTTGCGACACCAGTTTGTTGGGGTGAGTGGCATCTTGCTGAAGGTTATCCAATCTGGCTATTTGTGGTCAAACATGACTGCGACGCTGTGAGCAGCAGGGCTGTGCCATCTGGAGCTGGCATCACTGTGACAGCACAGAGTAGATGACAGTGGAGCTTTTATCTATAGACTTTATCTGTGCCCGTCACTCATGAGATACTGGCATTGGGCGTCTGAAGTTCTAAAACAATTCACAGCAAGTTGATGGTTACAATGTTTCCTTCTTAATTCAGGCATTTTTACAAACTGTTACTTTTTTGCTCTTTGTGCGGAGAGTTTTTGGAGCAACGACTTGGCAGCGATGTTTGGATCTTGCAACGATGCCAAGTGACGTATTCTCTTTGATTTGCTGGAATAGGTTGATGTATTTTCCAGAAGTGTTTACGGATAACGTGGGATACACTCAGATGAGCTCGTTGCTATGTAAAATTATAAGTACAGGAGATTGACTTGGAAAGCAGTGGTAGAGAAGACATCACAGGGCAGGGTGGGCACAAGGTGCAGGTGAGATAATGAGTAGTAGTGGTAGAGAAGACAACACTGGCGGGCACAAGGGTAAGACTGTAGGTAAGACGCATTGCTGTTTAAAACCTTTTGGTTTAAATGAGGCAGAAGAAGTCATTCATTGAGGTTGTATTTATATTATTCCATTATTTCTTGCTGTTATAATTGATATAGTATTCATTGTTTATGTTTTCTAATGACTGTTAACAGGTTCAACATAGTGAGGGAAGGAAGGAAATGGGGGGAAGGGAAGGAAGGAAGGGAAGGAAAGAAGGAAGAAAGGGGAGGAAGGGAAGGAAGTGAAGGAGGGAGAGAAGGAAGAAAGGAAGGGAAGGAGGAAGGAAGAAAGGAAGGAAGAAGGGAAGGGAAAGGAAGGTAGGGAAGGGGAAGGGAAGGGGGGAAAGGGGAGGGGGGGGGAAAAAAAGGGAAGGAAGGGGGAGGAAAGGAAAGGGAAAAAGGGAAGGAAAGGAAGGAAGAAAGGAAAGGAAGGAAGAAAGGGACGGAAGGAAGGAAGGAAGGGAAGGAGGGAGGAAGGATAGCAAGGAAGGGGAGGAGGGAGGGAGGGAGGGAGGTAGGAAGGGAAGGAAAGGAAAGAAGGGGAGGAAGGAAGGTAGGGAAGGAAGGAAGTGAAGGAGGGAGGGAAGGAAGAAAGGAAGGGAAGGAGAAAGAAAGGAAGGAAGGGGTGGAATGGATGGATGGGATGAAGGAAGGAAGGAAGGAAAGGAAGGAAGGGGAGGAGGGAGGGAGGTGGGAAGGGAAGGAAGGAAGAAAGGGGAGGAATGGAAGGAAGGTAGGGAAGGGAAGGAAGGAAGGAAAGAAGAGAAGGAAGGAAAGAAAGGAAAGAAGAAAGAAAGGGGATGAAGGGAAGGAAGGTAGGGAAGGGAAGGAAGTGAAGGAGGGAGGGAAGGAAGAAAGGAAGGGAAGGAGGAAGGAAGGAAGAAAGGGGAGGAATGGAAGGGAGGGAAGGAAGGAAAGGAAGGAAGGAAGTGGAGGAAGGGAAGGGAGGTAGGAAGGGAAGGAAGGAAGGGAAGGAGGAAAGAAGAAAGGGAAGGAAGGAAGGAAGGAAGGAAGGAAGGAAGGAAATGGTCTCTGACCACTATGAGTATATGTTATAAAATTAAACAACACATCATTTTCTAGACACTGTAATTCATCATCATTGAAATCCCATAATCCACAATATAGTTACTAGATGATGACTTTTCACAGACTGATCCAAAAATAAAGCTACAGAGCGCAGACCTGTCATTCCTTCCCATTCACCTCGTCAGCGTCAGAAGTGCAAATCTGTCGACACATAGGTTGATCTCACTCACAAATCCTAATCAGAATTTCTCGTTTGAGTTCTGGGTGAGAGCAGCTCATCCATATGTATAGCAATGTGTCCAGAGGTGCTCAGCTCCAGCAACGTCTGATCATGGAGGGAATCATTTTCATTGACTTGGTCAGTTTAACACCAGCTCCATTTAAGAGCCGTAGATATCGAGCCGAGGATGGAACGGATCCAGCTCTGAGAGATCAGGAAAGACTTTGAAAAA
The DNA here is from genome assembly GCA_025379985.1 of Phyllomedusa bahiana. Taxonomy (NCBI): domain Eukaryota; kingdom Metazoa; phylum Chordata; class Amphibia; order Anura; family Hylidae; genus Phyllomedusa; species Phyllomedusa bahiana. The sequence goes on from JAODAL010082629.1 coordinate 8,732, forward strand.
CTGATTTGGTCCTTGGCTACAACATGCGGCGCCTGCAGGGACCCACATGCTGCCCCAGAGTCAGTGATCCCATTACAGAACCCAAACTTGTACAGGACAAATCGAGATACGACAGCTGCACCTGTTTATTAACCCCTTAAGGACCCGGCGTTTTTTTTTTGTCAACACATTCGTTTTTCCCTCCTCGCCTTCTCAGAGCTATAACTTTTTTATTTTTCCACCTACATAGACCCAATGGGTTAAACAGCGCCAGCCGGCGGCGCCACCCGCCGGCGCTGTTACTGCCGGGTGTTGGCGACGATCAGCCGCTAACACCCGGCGGCTGTGCGGGGGGGAGGGGGGGGGTCGCAGAGCGATCCCCCTGCAAAGCCCCTTAGTGGCCCTGGGACGTACTCATATGTCCAGGGTCGTTAAGGGGTTAATCTATGATACAAAATGGATGGATAAATAGATAGATAGATAGATATTAGATATATAGATATTAGATAGATTTGATGGGTAATTTGATATTGATAGATAGATATTTGATAATAGATAAATTTGAAAATAGATGGATATTAGATAGATAGATAGATATTAGATAGATAGATATTAGATATATAGATATTAGATATATAGATGTTAGATAGATAGATAGTTAGATAGATAGATAGATAGATAGATAGATATTAGATTGATAGATAGATATTATATAGATATAGTAGATAGTTAGAGTGGTTTTTTGTAAGATAGTATGTGATGATTGAAATTAAAATTTTGATAGAATTGGAATTAGTTTTGGATATGAGTAGGTGAGGGGTGGTATGGAGAAGAGATTAGAATTTTGAAAATTGATTGGTGGGGAAAAATAAAGATTGGATTTAAAATTTTGTATTGTTAGAAGATAATTTTTTTGTGATTTTTTGTAAAAGATAAAGGATTAAACGGAAGCCACGGACTGTTTTTTCCGTTCTACCATTGGGCTGATCCCTACAATATATATTATATACAGTTAAAACCAGCAGTTTCCATCTACTATATAAAAGCCCCATCTGCAGGTTTTTCTCTCTCTCTCTGACATAAAATCAGAATAAACCTTCCCTGTTTTAGGTCATTTAGGAACCAAAATTATTTCTATTTGCCAAATGCAGAATAATGAGAGAGAATGTTTAAGGCATTTTTATTACTTTCTGCAAAGTCAAAAGTTTCCATACACTGGGATAACTCTGCCTTTAAACAATTTGGGGCCGCCCATATGATGATGTCAGGTCTTTGGAAGCTTCTGATAGGTTTATTGGCAACATCTGAGTTAATTAGAGACACACCTGTGGATGTATTTTACAGCACACCAGAAACACACTGCTTCTGTGTGTAACATCATGGGAAAGTCTAAAGAAATCAGCCAAGATATCAGGAAGAGAATTGTGGACTTGCACAAGTCTGGATCATCCTTTTGTGCAATTTCCAGATACCTGAAGGTGCCTCGTTCATCTGTACAAACATTTTTACGCAAGTACAAACAAGATGGAAATGTTCAGCTCACACAGGCTTTCCATACGGAGGAATGGACACGCAAGGCTGTTTGTAGGGGAAGAATCACTCAGGCTGTGTACAAGTGTAGAGAGAAAGCAGAGCACCTGCTGCAAACTGTGGACTAAACACACAGAGCTCACATCCAGCATGTATCATTGGAGGGACACCCCCAACATGAGGAAGTCTGAAACTAGCAGCAGCTGCAAACTGAATATTAGGAGGGTTAAAAATAAATGAAGGAATGACAATCGCAATTTTTTTTACTCAAGGTAACAACAAATCTAAACATGAAAGGTGTCCATATCCAATAACACAACTCATCCACTTAATACCGTCAAGTTCAAGATTTTTTTCAGTGCAATGTAAAGCTGTAATGTTCTTAGTCTATCAAAAGACAGGTTGTTCAGAGCGCATCAGTATTCCAGGTACTCTCTAGCGCTATTACACATAGCTGGAAAAGAAAAGTATCCGGGGAAACTGACGAGTGTAATGAGATCTGGAATTAAAGAGCTACATGACACGATATTGAAAGCAGCTCACTGACACACACCATGCAGACTGAACATGTTAGGAGTGTGGAGGCTTCAAGGGGAGACACACTACAGAACCAACCAGGAAAAGACTTAGAAGCCCCAAAAATTAGTGAAATCCTGTACTGCCTTAATAATTGTCATATACTCAGAAAAATCACCTCCAAACCAATGTGGGGAGCACTGACAATCAAAGCGTACCTGAACTTTCAGGTAATTTTCACGATAAGCTCTCCTGTGTGCACAGGTTGTTATATAATTTTCTTATAGCAGGATCCAACTCTCTCTAATTTTCATTTCTTGATGAGCGAATGGGAGGAGACAAGCTGCTATGATGTCTCCCATACACTGCACACAGGAGAGGAGATCCTGCCCCCTATATCTCTATAACAGCACAGAGGACATTATAGAGCAGGACTGAGGTAGTGGGTGGAGACAAGCTGCTATGATGTCTCCCATACACTGGACACACAGGAGAGGAGATCCTGCAAAAATATATCTCTATACCAGCATCGAGGACATTATAAAGCAGGATTGAGCTAGTGGGTGGGACGAGCTGCTATGATGTCTCCCATTACACTGCACACAGGAGAGGAGATCCTGCTCTACTGTTTCTCTATAGCAGCATGAAAGACATTATAAAGCAGGATTGAGCTAGTGGGTGGAGACGAGCTGCTATGATGTCTCCCATACACTGCACCACAGGAGAGGAGATCCTGCTCCCTATATTTTTAT
>JAODAL010082630.1:0-11508 GCA_025379985.1 Phyllomedusa bahiana
CCCTGGAAGGGATATAGGGGACGGACCCCTCTCTGGGGGATTTCCCTACTGGATCCACTATGGGACAAAAAACAAGGGCAGAATCTATTGTTTCTATGGAAAATCGATGATGGGTCTGGTGACCCTCACACCTGGTCTCCTCTATAATCAGGGGGTCTCCTCTTACCCGGTGATGTGAGGGGCGCGGCTGATCCTCGAGTGCTTCAAAATGCTCCAACTTCTCCATGAAGACACGCGTCTATGGATATGTCAAAGTATGAGAAGGGAAATGTAATAATCATTATTCGTGATAAACGTACTATGTACTGCGACACAGCACAGGTTAGCTACGCTTTACATCATAACACGCGTCATGAACAGGAGGTACAAGAGGGAGTCTCATGGGCACACACCAAGGAGGACAGAACTAGATCCCACTGCCAACCTCAATTATGCGCCAGTGGAAAGGGTAAACCACACACAGAGGGGTCTCTAGAGCATAGCCTGTCTCTCACAAATACTCAGTCCCCACCTCCTCCTGCCCAACGTGTGGGTGGTCAGGGGTACGCTACGCACACTCGTCCTCATTATTCCTACAATAAGAGCAGCACATGTACCCCCATAGAGTCCACAGCCCCAACACCACCCGCACTGCCACCAAACTTCAATATACAAGTGAAAGGCACTCTGCACCATCGGTCATTTGCACCAGAAGTAACTTAATTAAACTTCTAACAAAATACATAAATCCTTTATATGTGTCAAACTAAGAAAAACATTCAATTATTCTGCAGGTGCCCAAATGATATCAAGATCATTCCAGCTCAGCTTCCAATTATAATTGGACACCTGCATTTTATTTCAAAACATTACATGAGAACAAGAATTTTCCCACTAGTGTGTGTCCTTGGCACCTTGGCAGCTACAGAGCAATCCAAAACTAAGTTTCAGTATGAAAACATCTTTAGGATACTAACAAAGAAAGGACAGAGCAGAACAAAGAAATAAAGACAAAATGGCGTCTGTTCAGGCCTAGACTGCATTTCTATATCTACTCTAACACCTACTATAAAGGAAGTTCTATCCCAGGTAAAACACTATCTATTTATGGACAGGTTAGAGACCGAGGTGAACAAAATATCTCAAACTGAGAAGTTTTTCACAAAATGGACGCCCTTTATAAAAGCCTTTCTAGAGAAGGAAGAAATTAGAGAGCTAGTGACCCCCTTTAAACTGACTAGGTGGTATCTAGAGGGAATGCTGGCTGGTTCTCTGGGGGTTCTCAAAATCTGATGACAGGGGAGCGCTTGGTCATATTACCTGGGAAGAGCTGGAATTAGGCCACTTTCATGAAGAATCAGATATACATAATCGATGTTAATTCCTTTATTCATTACGAATGTTACGTTTCTGGCGGAAATGTTTTTTTTTTTTATTGTTTCGTTGCCATCTTGAAACCCTGCTTCCCTACCCCTCTCCTCTTCCCACCCTTGGTTGTCCCTCGCAGCCAACCTTCGGAGATTGGACAATATACAACCATCAACAGATAAGGTCAACAGGATCCGAATTGACCTTCTAGCTCTATTTGATGGCTGAGGGGATTTTTTTTTTTTTTTTCTTCTTCTCGAATGTCCTACTGGCCATGATGTGGACGATCCTTTGTTGACATGTACTCTTCTTCTCAAATGTCCTACTGGCCATGATGTGGACTATCCTTTGTTGACATGTACTCTTCTTCTAGAATGTCCTACTGGCCATGATGTGGACGATCCTTTGTTGACACATACTCTTCTTCTCGAATGTCCTACTGGCCATGATGTGGACGATCCTTTGTTGACATGTACTCTTCTTCTCGAATGTCCTACTGGCCATGATGGGACGATCCTTTGTTGACATGTACTCTTCTTCTCGAATGTCCACTGGCCAATGATGCGGACGATCCTTTGTTGACATGACTCTTCTTCTCGAATGTCCTACTGGCCATGATGCGGACGATCCTTGTTGACATGTACCTCTTCTTCTCGAATTTCCTACTGGCCATGATGGGACGATCCTTTGTTGACATGTACTCTTCTTCTCGAATGTCCTACTGGCCAAAGATGGGACATCCTTTGTTGACATGTCTCTTCTTCTCGAATGTCCTACTGGCCATGATGCGGACGATCCTTTGTTGACATGTACTCTTCTTCTCGAATGTCCTACTGGCCATGATGCGGACGATCCTTTGTTGACATGTACTCTTCTTCTCGAATGTCCTACTGGCCATGATGTGGACGATCCTTTGTTGACATGTACTCTTCTTCTCGAATGTCCTACTGGCCATGATGTGGACGATCCTTTGTTGACATGTACTCTTCTTCTCGAATGTCCTACTGGCCATGATGTGGACGATCCTTTGTTGACATGTACATTTTAACCTGTATTATGGCATTTGTATGCCTGCTTCCACGTTTTTTCAAAATAATAAAAAAATATTACAAAAAAAAAAAAGGGTGTTCATTGAACAGAATAAATGACCTTATATTTTAATAGAGTGGACTTTTACAGAAAACGTACTTGCGCCATGTTTCCTGGTGTTCTGTTTTCATGGCGTTCAATCCTTGGTATAAATGATGTGTTTTCTATATTCTACAGGTTGATCTGCATCCACCAATACCAAACGTGTACGGTTTTTCTTTATGTTTTGGTACCGTAAAAAATTCCAAACATTTTCTATTATTGAAATTTGCGCCGCGGCGCCGTCTTGTGCGACCAATAATTTTTTTGGTACTAACACCTACAAACCTGAGTGAGGGGTATTTTTTGCGGCTGAAGGGCACTTTTTATTGTTCGCAGTTTGGGATACAGGCGACTTTCTTGATTAAATTTATTCCAATTTTTGTGGGACGTGAAATGACCAAAAAAAGAAATTTTGTTTTGGTTTTTTTTCCCTTTCCCAAATGTTCACGCAGGGGGAAAATGATTTTTATACTTTATAGCTGGGAAATTTTTTGGGAGGGGCGACACCAAATATTGTAAAATGGCAAAAGGGGAAGATTGAAACTTTTATTTATTTATTTTTACACTTTAAAATCTTTTCTATTTTCTTTTACCTTAATTTTGAGTTCCCCTAGGGCGCTTCACCACTAGGGGGCGGAATTATTTCTACAGCCGAATACATTGCTGCGGCATCCCCCCGGGGTTTTAAGCACCCCAGAGACCCCCTCCCTGCTGCGAGTTTACCAGCAAAAAAGCCCCCCCCCCCCCTGCTGCAGAGAAACACCCAGCAAACACAACAGCATCACCCAGCAGGCCCCCCCTGCTGCAAAAACATCCCCCACAGAGGAGGAAACACCCACCCAACCCCCACCCCCCCGGAAGCCCCCCAACGCCCCCCCGCTCGAAACCCAGGGGGCCCCTCCTCCTGTCCTGCTCAAAACCCCCATCCCCCGAGCAACCCCCCCCTCCCTGCTGCAAGATAAACCCAGGGGGGGAAGCACCCAGGGGCCCCCCCTCCTTGCAGAGCATCACCCAGCAGACCCCCCTCCCGCTGCGAGCATCCCCCAGCAGGCCTCCTCCCCTGGGCCCCCCCCAAAAATTTGCCAACCCCCCAGCAACCCCCAGCCCCGGAACCCCCCCCCCCTCCTGCTGCAGAGCATCCGGCAAGGCGAGCCCCCCAAACCCCTTTCCCCCCTTTGCAGAGCCCCCCCCACCCCAGCAGAGCCCCCCCCCTGCGCAACCCTTCACCCGCGGCCCCCTCCCTGTGCGGGGCACCCCCAGCAGACCCCCCCTTTCCTTGGCAGAGAAAACCCGACCCCCCCCCCAAGAGCTACCCCGGGCCCCCTCCCCCCAAGCATCACCAGCAGAGTCCCCCCCTGCTGAGAGCACCCCCCGCAGACCCCAGAACATTATAACGCTATTAAAGACTGTTCTTGTAACCACAAACAACACTATTAGGGAAATAAGAGACTGACTCAACCCACACAAGAGGCTGGTTCTATGGGTTTCTTGTCATGTGACAAGACGTTTTTGAGAGGAGGAGTTTGCTGGCGGGAGCAGTGCACTTTGGGAGTTGTAGTTTTAAAATGTGATGAGACCGGAAGTAGTTGAGAGGAGGAGTACTGCATTGTGGGATTTGTAGTTCAGAAAGTGAATACAGGAAGGATGACGAGGATACGGAGTACTGCATTGTGGGATTTGTAGTTGTAGCAGGTGGAGACACCGGAAGTGAATAAAGGGGAGGAGGGGGCGGTATAATGTATTGTGGGAGTTGTAGTGTCTTAAGATATCGGAAGTGGTTGAGGAGAAGTGGGCGGGTTTGGAGCAGTGCATTGTGGGAGATGTAGTTTCTGGAGATACCGGAAGTGGCGGAGGAGTGGGCGGGGCAGTGTCATCGCGTCCCAATCTCACACCGGGAGCTTCTATAGTAAGTAAGAAGAGGGAGCCGGCGCCGCCAGGTGAGGGCGGCAGAGATGATAATGTTGGAGGGGGGGGATGACCCTACTCAGCGAGGGCGAGGAGTCAATTGTCTAAAATCCCAAGTTTTACGCGCGCCTAGAAGGAAACTAGGAAAAAAATGTGGCGATAAAAATAGGGCGCGTTTCCGCCTGAAAAAGCTTTCCCACGAGCCCCCCTATCTGTACAATTCTATCAGGGATCCCATATAGTTGTGTGCGGGGTGATTTGTTTCCTCTCTAGTCGCTGCGCTCCCCATCCCTCGTTTAGCGTCTGAAACGCGTCGCTGCTTTTTATCTCCATCGTCTTTTGTTATCACCTGCTGGTGATTAATATACACTGGGCTCGTCCTCCTTACATACAGGATATTAGACGGCGCCTCATAGGTATATTATTCATTGGGTCAGGAATCAGGGTACATTCACGTTGTATTTGCGAGGTGGGTTTAAATTCCGAATTAATTGAATTCTTCCCCCCGCGGCCGCCGTCGTCCTCCCCTTCCTTCCCTCCTCCCCCCCGCGGCCGCCGTCGTCCTCCCCTTCCTTCCTTCCCCCGCGGCCGCCGTCGTCCTCCCCTTCCTTCCTTCCCCCGCCCGCCCTCCGTCCTCCACCCCTTCCTTCCTTCCTTCCCCCCCCCGGCCGCCGTCGTCCCCTGCCCTTCCCCTTTCCCCCCCCCGCGGCCGCCTCCCCTCCCCCCCTTTTGTGGGCCCCCTCCTTCCCCCTCCCCTTCCCTCCTTCCCCCCGCGGCCGCCGTCGTCGTCCTCCCCTTCCTTCCTTCCTTCCCTTCCCCCCGCGGCCGCCGTCGTCGTCCTCCCCTTCCTTCCCCCCGGGCCCCCGTCGCCCCCCCTTCTTTTCCCTCCCCCCCGCTGCCGCCGTCGTCCTCCTCCCCTTCCTTCCTTCCCCCGCGGCCGCCGTCCTCCTCCCCTTCCTTCCTTCCCCCGCCGCCGTTCCCCCCCCCTTCCTTCCCCCCCCGCGGCCCCGTCTCCCCCCCCCCCTTTCCCCCCCCCCTCCTCCCCTCCCCCCCCCCCCGGCCCGCCTCGTCCTCCCCCCTTTCCCTTTCCTTTCCCCCCCGGCCGCCTCGTCCTCCCCCTTTCCCCTTCCCCTTCCCCCCCCGGCCGCCGTCGTCCCCCCCTTCCTTCCCCCCCGCGGGCCGTCTCCTCCCCCTTTTCCCCCTTTCCTTTCCCCCCCCCCCCGCCGCGTCCTCCCCTTCCTTCCCCCCTTCGCCCCCGTCCCCCCGTTCCCCCCCCTTCCTTCCTTCCTTCCCCCGCGGCCGCGTCGTCCTCCCCTTCCTTCCTTCCCTCCCCCGCGGCCGCCGTCGTCCCCCCCCCTTCCCCTTTCCCCCCCGCGGGCCCCCGCGTCCTCCCCCCTTCCTCCCCTTTCCTCCCCAGGGCCGCCCTCCCCCCCCTTTTTTCCCCCCCCCCCCCCCCCCCCCCTTTTTCCCCCCCCCCTTTCCCCCCCCCCACCCTCCCCCCACCCCCCCTCCCCCCCCCCCCACCCCCCCCCCTTTCCCTGCCCCCCCCCCCCCCTACTCCCCCCCCCCCCCCCCCCCCCTTCCCCCCTCCCCCCCCCCCCCCCCCCCGCCCCCCCCCCCCCCCCCCCCCTCCTCCGCCTTTTCCCCCCCCCCCCCCCCCCCCGCCCACCCCCCGGACCCCCCCCCCCCGCCCCCCCCCCCCCCCCCCCCCCCCCCCCCCCCCCCCCCCCCCCCCCCCCGCCCCCCCCCCCCCCCCCCCACCCCCCCCCCCCCCCCCCCCCCCCCCCCCCCCCCCCCCACCCCCCCCCCCCCCCCCCCCCCCCCCCCCCCCCCCCCCCCCCCCCCCCCCCCCCCCCCCCCCCCCCCCCCCCCCCCCCCCCGCCCGCCGTCGTCCTCCCCCCTCCCCTTCCCCCGCGGCCGCCCTCGTCCTCCCCTTCCTTCCTTACCCCGCGGCCCCCGTCCTCCCCCCTTCCCTTTCCCTTTCCCCCCCGGGCCCCACCCTCCTCCCCTTCCTTCCCTCCCCCCGCGGCCGCCGTCCTCCTCCCCTTCCTTCCTTCCCCCCCCGGCCGCCGTCGTCCCCCCCCCTTCCTTTCCCCCGGGCCGCCGTCCCCCCCCCCTTCCCTTCCCCCGCGGCCCCCTCGTCCTCCCCCGCCTTCCTTCCCTCCCCCCCGGCCGCCGTCGTCCTCCCCTTCTTTCCTTCCCCCGCGGCCCCCGTCGTCCGCCCCTTCCTTCCCTCCCCCCCGCGGCCCCCCGCGTCCTCCCCTTCCTTCTTCCCCCGCGGGGCCGCCCGTCCTCCCCTTCCTTCCTTCCTTCCCCCGCGGCCGCCGTCGTCCTCCCCTTCCTTCCTTCCCCCGCGGCCGCCGCGCCCCCCCTTCCCTTTCCCCTTTTCCCCCCGCGGCCCCCCGTCGTCCTCCCCCCCTTTTTCTCCTGCCCCCCTCCGCCCCCCCCCCCCCCTCCCCCCGCCCCCTTCCTTCCCCCTTTCCTTTCCCCCCCCCCGCGCCTCGCCCCCCCCCCCCCCCCCCCCCCCCCCCCCCCCTTCCTTCCTCCCCCGCCCCCGCCGTCGTCCCCCCCGCCTTCCCTCCCCCGCGGCCGCCGGCGTCCTCCCCTTCCTTCCCCCTCCCCCCGGCCCGCCGTCGCCCCCCTTCCTTCCTTCCCCCCCCCCGGGGCCCTGTCCTCCCCCTTTCCCTTCCTTTTCCCCCGCGCGGCCCGCCGCGCCCCCCCTTCCTTTTCCCCCCGGGGCCCCCCCTCGTCCTCCCCCTTTTCCTTTCCCCCCGTTCCGCCGTCGTCCTCCCCCCTTTCCCCTCCCCCCCCCGGGCCGCAGTGTTCCCCCCCCTTCCTTCCCCCCCCCCCGGCCCCCGTCGTCCTCCCCTTCCTTCCCCCCCGGCCGCCGTCGTCCTCCCCTTCCTTCCCTCCCCCCGCGGCCGCCCTCGTCCTCCCCTTTCCCTTTCCCCACCCGCGGCCGCCCTCTCCCCCCTTCCCTTCCCTTTCCCCCGCGGCCCCCCGTCGTCCTCCCCTCCCTTCCCCTCCCTCCCCCCGGGCCCCCGTCGTCCTCCCCCTTCCCTTTCCTTTTCCCTTTCCCCCCCCCGCGGGCCGCCTCGTCCCCCCTTCCTTCCCTCCCCCCCCGCCGCCGCGTCCTCCCCCTTCCTTCCCTCCCCCCGCCGCCGTCGTCGTCCTCCCCTTCCTTCCCCCCCCCGGGCCGGGCCGTGTCCTCCCCCCTTTTCCTTCCCCCGGGCCCCGTCGTTCCCCTCACCCCTTTGGGGCCCCTTTTCCTCCCCCTTCCTTCCTTCCCCCCCGCGGCCGCCCTCGTCCCCCCCTTTCCCTTTCCCTTTCCCCCCCCCGCCGCGCCTCTCCCTCCCCCCTTCCTTCCCCTTCCCCTTCCCCCCTTCCCCCGGGGCCCGTCGTCCCCCCTTCCTTCCCCCTCCCCCGCGGGCCCCCGCGTCCTCCCCTTTCCCTTTCCTTTCCCCCCCCCGGCCGCGCTCCTCCCCATCCTCCCCTCCCCCGCGGCCGCCTGTCCTCCCCCCTTTCCTTCCCTCCCGCGGGCCCGCCCCCTCCCCCCCTTCCTTCCCTCCCCCGCGGCCGCCGTCGTCCTCCCCTTTCCTTCCCCCCCCCGCGGCCCCCGTCGTCCCCCCCCCTTTCCTTCCCTTTCCCCCCCTCCGCGCCCCTCTGTCCTCCCCTCCTTTCCTCCCCCCGGCCCCGGGGCCCTCGCCTCCCCTTTTTCCCCTCCCTCCCCCGCGGGGCCGTCCTCCCTCCCCTTCTTCCTTCCCTCCCCCGCGGCCCCCCTCGTCCTCCCCCTTCCTCCTTTCCCCTCCCCCCGGGCCCCGCCGTCGTCCTCCCCTTCCTTCCCTTTCCCCCCCCCGGGGCCCGCCTCGTCCCCCCCTTTTCCTTTCCTTTTTCCCCCGCGGCCGCCGTCGCCTCCCCCCTTTTTTTCCCTCCCCCGCGGCCGCCCTCGTCCCCCTTTTCCTCCCCCCCCCGGCCGCCGTCCTCCCCCATTACCCCTTCCCCCCCCCGCCCCCTTCCTCCCCCCTTCCGTCCCCCGCGGCCGCCGTCGCCTCCCCTTCCTTCCCTCCCCCCGGCCCGCGTCCCCCTTTTTTTCCCCCCCCTCCCCCCGGGCCCCCCGGTCCTCCCCCCCCCCTTCCTCCCTCCCCCCGGCGCCGTGTCCCCCCCTTCCTTCCTTCCCCCCCCCCCGGGCCGCCGTCGTCCCCCCCCTTCCTTCCTTTCCCCCCCCCGGCCCCCGCGTCCTCCCCCCCCCTCCCCCCCCGCGGCCGCCGTCGTCCTTTTCCTTTCCCTCCCCCCCGCGGCCGCCGTGTCCTCCCCTTTCCCCTTCCCCCCCCCGCGCCGCCGTGTCCCCCCCCCTTCCTTTCCTTCCCTCCCCCCCGGCCCGCCGTGTCCTCCCCCCCTTCCCTCCCTCCCCCCCCGCGGCCGCCCTGTTTTTTTTCCCCCCCCCCCCCCTCCCCCTTCCCTTCCCCCCCCCCGCGGCCGCCTCTTCCTCCCCTTTCCTTCCCTTCCTCCCCCGCGGCCGCCGTCGCCCCCCCCCTTCCTTCCCACCCCCCCGCGGCCGCCCTCGTCCTCCCCTTCCCTTCCCCCCTCCCCCCCGGGCCGCCGTGTCCCCTCCTTCCTTCCCCCCCCGCCGCCCCGCCCCCCCCTTTTCCCTCCCCCCCCCCCCCCTTCCTTCCCCCCCCGCCTCCCCCCGCGGGCCCCGCCCTCCTCCCTTCCCCCCTCTTCCTTCCCCCGCGGCCGCTTTTATTTTTCCATCTACAGACCTATGTGTGGGCTTGTTTTTTGTAGACTGAAGTTTGGTTTGTGTTGGTCACATATTGGGACACAGGCAAATTTTTGATGAAACCTATGGGGAAAAAAAGTGAGATTTAGACCAAAACTGTTTCATACATGTGGCCCTATATCTCCGGTGATGCCACACGTTTTCGCAGGTTTTCTTTTCCCCATCTGTTCTAGGAGATCCCCGGAGTCTTCTGGTGCTGTTTTTAGTGCCAGCAGTCGTTGCGCTGTCTCGGGCCGTGGCCTAAGCTTAGGCCGTGTTTTCAAATTTAGTTCGTACCTCTCCCAGGGTTTAGTCCACACCTCCTCCTGCCCTTACAACACCCTCTGGGCCTCAGACCAGTTCTATATCCCTTCGGTGGGTTTTTTCCCCTCTTGGCAGAGTATGGACACAATCTTGCCAATTTTTCTCTTTCTTCAGGTCCTCTTTTGGCCTTCTCCGGAGGATACAACAGCTTTGGTGTGATAGCCATTTGTCCCCTATTCTGTGCCCCCTGATTATCATGTCTCTTTCTAAGGACAATGCACCAAACCACCTGCCCCCAGAGCAAGGGTGACTTATTTTGCTTGCGCTCACTGTTTGTTTGCTTGCGGTTAGTCTAGCTCGTGTTCCACCCTTGCATGGCTCTTCAGCTGGCCACCATGGGGCCTGACCACTCCTCAGGAGTTGACAAACCCAGTATGTGTTAGGTCCCTCTCGTGGTGGGTGACCATTGGCCCTTTAGTGGGCTGACTGCTTAGGCTATACCAGGTTATGGTCTTGGCCATAGAGCATCTCCCATCTTGTTGCCCAGTGTAACAACTTCCAGGGCATCCCAAGTGGATGGATCGCGTAAGGGGACTAAGGTTCTATGTCATCTGCTTTGTCTCCGGACAGATCGTTGGTGCATAGATGCCCCGCTCTTGGATGTGGCCACTTCTGGGGACCCCTCAAACCAGATAGAGATGATGGAATGCCAGCGGCTGTTTAAGCTCTGATACAGGCTGTCAGAGACTCCCTTCATATTAAGGATGAAGATGTCTTCCCATCTCAGTAGGATATTTTTCTTTAACCATTGCAGACAGCAGTGTTTGGCGTTCCCTCTCACAATGAGTTTGAGAAACTCGTTTCCAGGGAGTGGAAACCTCCTGACAGGTGTTTACTTTCTATCGGACGGCTTAATGTCCTTTCTGAATGGTAGAGGTGGTATCTACTGGTTGTAAGCCAGCATGAGGCTTCTTCAAATAGCGTTGTGGGACTGGCACTTATCCATTGTACAGTGCTTTAGTTAGCAGCTGCTCCCCTGGGGGACTAAGGGCACCACCTTTCCTACTGGGGCAACCGTACAACCTGTATTTCCTCCCTCCTGGATTAGCAGGGCTGGCACAGTTGCAGCTCACGTTCCAGCGGTTGTATGATGCTAAGTTTCTTACTTACTGTCTTACTTTACTTGCCCTTCCCGTCAAAGCCTCGGCTAACTCAAGGGCCTTTCCGAGGCAACCACATTATCTCCATTGCAGGTGGAGCAATGTGGGATCTGACTGTGGCCAATCATACAGGTGGAGGTAATTTGGGGGGTGTATCTAACAATGCTACGCAGCCAGGGACATTTCTCAGAACTGGGATTAATGGTGTGTTTATGTATTTCCCCACGTGTCTCTCCATATCACCCCCCATCCCCATATCCCCATCCCTATGGAATGATAGAGCTGGCGATCCCTGTGGCTAAGTCATGGGTGACACAGCCTCCAAAAGAACTCCTACTGCTCCCCTTCTCTAGTAATAGGCTATTGGGGAGCGCTGGGATGAGATGATCTCAGATTCTCCGGGTGGCTGCAGTTCCTCCTTCAGAAGCTGAGTAAGTGGCTAGGACCACTGCTTCTCAGGGTCCAGGAGGCCATCCACTAAGCCTACAAATTCCTGGCAGATTTGCCCCAAACCTTTTGGCCTTTCTCCCACCGGAAGGTTCCTCTTGGATGGGATTTGGAGTAAGAGTCTCCTCCAGTTCCAGAAGGTTTGGCAGTTCCACATCTACGACTCTTGGGTTCAGAAAGTTGTCTCCTCAGGATACAGGTTCCGCTTCGTATCTGCTTCCATAGCTCGTTTGTTTTATTTTTCCCCGTCTCCTTCTGGGCGGCAGCTTTTTTTCCTCAGACAATACACTTCTTTTTACTTCAGGGAGTAATTCCGACGGTCCCTGGATCCAAGCCTTTCCGGGAGTTTTATTCCAACTTTTTTACGGTACCAAAAAAATGGCTCAGACCAATCCTGGATCTCGAGAAGCTCAGACATTATGTACAAATTCCCACGTTCCACATGAAGTCCCTCCAGTCAGTTATGTGGCTCTGAAGCAACGGGGTTTTTCCACC
>JAODAL010082631.1:0-11508 GCA_025379985.1 Phyllomedusa bahiana
TTTCCACATACAATGGGGCAGATTTATTGAAGGGGTGCTCTCATCGCACACATTATAGCATTTTTGGACGAATATACAATGTGTGATAGGTGCGGGTCTCAACTCTCCATCTCGGTAACAGACCTCCAAAAGTCTTCCTACAGAACAGATATAAGGTCACGCTTGCTCACTACTCTCCATTCCGTTCTCTGGTAGTTCCGAGAACGGCTGAACACACTGTTCACTTGTACTTGACATAGAACTGAATGGAGTCTTTCGGAGGCTTGTTCCCGAGATAGAGATGCAGGTTCCAGAGGTGGGACCCTCAGCTATCATACATTGATTTATGCTTTCTGTTAGTTGGCTTATTTTATGCCACTAACTGTGCCAACATTTTGGTTCACTTTTTTGGGGACATGGCATTTCACTCTAAACGATGTCCCTTTCCTGCGAAACCATGTCCTGTTTATGAAATCACACTACTTTTGTTTGCTGCTGCACCGAAGTGTCTATAAACTAACTAAAATGCATGGTAAGTGTGGCGTAAAATATGTTTTTCTGGCACAATTGCCATAGTAAACCTGCCTTATTATTGCAAATTTAAAGGAAGCCAAATGTTTATTTGCATCACAGAGGAGTAAGGGGTCTTATTTTCCAGTACTGATGCAATCCATTTAACATGAATTAAGTTCACATGTGAAATTAAGTTATAACAGAATCCTGACTAATTGTAAATGGTCAGTCAAGTCTCCATTGCAAATCTAATATTTTGGACATGACAGATCCTTATATGTGATGCTTTATACACCTATTAAAACCTCAGCTATGCTAAATGTACTCTGATGTGCACTGTATCTGTATCACAGTCTAAACCAATATATTGTTCTTTCAGTGGAGCACAAAATATGCCAAGTTGGTTATTCGGGAAGCTGACCAAACTCCTGCAGACTTGCATCATGTCACCCAGAAGGCATTTCTAACATTGCTTCATCATGGTTGCTTGTTTCAAGATCTTGTGCAGCTGAAAGGTAAAGACCTATTGACGCCCGTGTCCCGCATTCTGATTGGCCAGCCAGGGTGCACCTACAAATACCTCAATACAAGGCTCTTTGCTGTGCCATGGGCAGCCGATGACAACACCATCACCTACAGCACAGAAGAGGTCTCCAATGCCTGCAAAGCTTTTTACGAGTTAAATAAATTTCTACATCTTCAGACAATACATGAATTAAACAAACTGGGAACAAGTAAGCATTGCACAGAGCACTCCAGTCACTCGCATGAGCAGACTGGGGAGTCCTGCCAAGTGGAATGTTTTAATGTGACTTTGATAAATTACATGAACCCTCAAACTATGACTTACCTTAAGGAAGAGCCATATTTTGGCATGGGGAAAATGGCAGTGAGCTGGCACCATGATGAGAACCTTGTGGAGAGATCTACAGTTGCTGTTTACAATTACAACTACCAAGGTGAGAAACATTTTGGTTGGTGTGTTCTGTGAATAGATTCTATGGAAGAAAGGAAGGTCTCTGTTGCCATGTTTTGGAAGTCATATCCAAATGACTGGGGGTTTAAGCTAAGTCAGTAACTCTTCTATATGAAGCAGGCTGTCACCTGCAGACAGCAGTTTCTTGGTGTTCACCTCCTGTCAGTACAGAGCAGGGTTCTGGTTGCTGGCTGGGGAGTGGCCTTTAACATAGCTCTAGGGTATAAAGTTTCAGTTTTTAGGAGAACACCATAAAAGTATAGGGAGACTTATACAGCATGCATATTCTCTTGGAAATCAATTATGCAAATAGGCTCAAAGGAAGAAAATCCACTGGTTGGAATGTAATTATCTGAGTAAACATGCAGACGCTTCCTGCTCAGCCCCTCCTCCCTCTTACCCTGCAGCCGTTCCTGAAGGAATGAAAGAAGGCTGCCTGCTGAGCTTATCTTCTCTCTTGTGCAAATAAGAGGGAGAAATAAAACGCTTATAGCTTGTGCACAATACAGTTCCCCTATGTGGATTAACAAAAATATGTTTGCTCAACTACAGAGACTGAGTATCAGGAAACGTGCATGGTGGAGCGATGACATCACAGAGGAATACTTGTTTTTTTAAACACAGAAACACAACGCCCCTTTTTTCAAGCCTCAAGAGGGGAGTATCAGCCGGTTAGGTAAGGAACTCGCTTCTCGGCAAAACCCCTTTAAAGCCATATCAGACTCATTAAACAGTCTTGTAAATTGACTGGGGGTTTAAGCTAAGCCAGTAACTCTTCCATAAGAAGACTGCTGTTTCAGGGTGTTTTACCTCTTGTCAGTTCAGAGCAGGGTTCTGGCTGGCTGGGTAAGTGGTCTTTAACATAGCTCCAAGGATGCAAAGTTTCCCCTTGACAAGAACACCTTAAAGGTGTTGGAATACTTATAAGCAGCGCAATGCTCTCTGGGAAATCAATTATACAAATGGGCTCTAGAGAAGAGAGCTAAGTCTTTGGTGCCACCCAATGGAAATAGCATATCTTCAAGCCATATTCAACTAGGGTTATAAATAATGAGGTGGATCGTGAAGGTTATATACATTTTGGGCCACATGTATGAACCTGTTTAGGTCTAAAACTCACTGTTTGGGGCATAGGTTACTATGAGTGAGTTTTAGACCTAAACAGTTCCACACATGTGGCCCTTAGAATCTGAAATGAAGCTACTTTGCAAATAGTCTTAATTAAAAAAAAATTATCTACTCCTATAGAGACTACAAACACTTTGTGTAATCTGCATAGATGGAGATCAAAGTGCACAGTCCTTGTAGCTGCAGATGTTCCAAGGATGTTCAAGAACTTCTGCAGTCGGTGTGGGCAGTCCACAAGTATTTAAAGGGGTTGTTTCACTATATCGATTCATCTCACCTCAGTCATGTCTTCTTTGTTTCACTTTTGAATTCAGTATTTACTGGTTACTGCTGATCTGCACGGACAAGCTGATGAGGAGACCAGGTCTGTAACTATAGCAACCAGCGCTGGCAGCCTGTCAGCAGAGACAGGACAGGTCTGTAGCTATAGCGACCTGAGGAGCCTTAAGTGTCCATTGACTACCGGGATTGTTGCAAACTCTAACGCAGTACCCTGTTACAGTCCTGCTCCACCTCTTTAAATTTATTGACAGGCCAAAAGAAAGTAAATTCAGACAGCACAGGAGCTGCCAAACAAGTCAGGGCAGAGAAAGGGAAAGTTAGGGCACTTATGGTGATCCTATACATCCAATGGGCATTTGTACCTCATTAGCATATTAAAAAATGTGGATTATCTTCTTACAAACCCAGTGAGACACCAATATAGAAGTGGACAAATGCAAAAACATGCATTAAATGAATCATAAACACAAAGTTACACAAAGTGGCAATGGGAAATATTTAAAGGTAGATTGAGCAAATCCTACTTCCTGCAGGAAAATCAGATCTGTGCTGTCATTTCATTTTTATCCTGACCAAAATATAGTTTAAAAAATAATACATACAGTTGAATTACAAAGGATAAGTTTCACACACAAAAAATGCAGCGATCACAGGGGATAAACACATGTAGTGTAATATCAAACCATATCACATAATATAAATACATAATTGGCTCCAACAAACTCATGAATGTAATCTACACAGAATAATACATAGTGCTATTGTGTTGGAAATCCATATCATAGCGATATCAAGACAATGTAGACATATGTTCATATAAAGAAGCAAACTGATGGCCCAAGAAATGTATCATGGCAGTGTAAATCAATCAGTGCTGGACAGATAGCCTGGGTAGTATCTAACTATAAGGCTATGTTCACACGGCTTAATTGCGGGGCGTAATTACGCCTTGGGGGCGGGGGGCCGGCCCATAGACTATCATTACTAGCGGCGTGTATACGCCGCTAGTAAATGACTTGTCACTTATCTCCCCCGCGGCGTATTGTCCGAGCGGGGAGAGGAGACGTAATCTATGAGAACTGTGGATTACCGTAATGACTGGGACGGATTCCCGCCGTAATTCGCGCAGTACGGCGGGATTAATGGACTGAAATACGTCCCATTTTAAGCCGTGTGAATCCTAATCATAGTAGTAAGAAAGAGCCTTGTACCCATAGAGTATCGCCTCTCAGATGCCACCAACCCGACACACATTTCGACAACATGTCTTCTTTTCGGGAGGTCATAATAAAAATGAAGTTTTAATGGCAACAGAGAACTGTTTTTTTCTGAAGAAAGTGGCTCACATCAATGAAGGTAGGATTATGGATGTTGTTTTTACCCTTACCTGAGGGTGTAGTTAGAGTAATGGATCACATGGCATCTGACGAGCTCTCTTTAAATACTCTGTGCCCCTACACCGTTGGTGTAGCATATTCCTTCCACTGAAATGGTTTAGACAGGGATCTTATAATACAAACTACTTCCTTTTGGTGGATAGTTTCCATAAGATCCTCCACTTCTAACGACGTGGTCACTCCATCCTTTTTATTTTTTAAGGAACCGTTGATATCCAGCAGGCGGGGGATGAATTCTTATATGACTGCAAGTTTTGTGTGTAGTCTGTTATCTTAAGACTATGTTCTAAAGAACTGAAAATCCTGGTGATCCCTAGGAGGAGATTACTGCATATTTATTTTATTGTTGACTTCAGGGTAGATCTCATATTTATGATGGTTATCCGGTTCATATATAAAAAAAAATAGGCTCCATATAAGCTCCAGGTGCCCGTTAAAAAAACAAAACAAAAACCAAACCTATACGCATCTTCCTCCGTTCCAGCGCTGAGTCAATTCTGTTTTTCTTTTGAATGGGAACATCACTGCTGCAGTGGTCACTTGCCTCTGCTTCAAGGGGTTTTGCCAGGAAGTGAGTTCCTTACCTCTTATCTGCTCAGGAGCGAAGATAAACAAAGCATGCTGAGTCAGGGTGGAGAGGGAGGGGGGGTGGGCAGAGAGCGAGGAAGCATGGAGCGTCTGCAAAGTTTACTCAAATAATTACATTACAACCAGTGGATTCCCTATACAGCAGACAGCCTCATGCACTGCACTTTTCTCCCCAGCCACTTGCAAGCTCCTTCATGTTCCCTGTCATCAGATAAGAAGTGCAAACATGCAAGCGCGGCCAGATCAGCTCCTGTCCGTGTCCTGGTCATGTCTAATGTAAACTGTCAGGAAACTAAGAGGAACTGAGCAATGCTGAAGATCTCAGAGGCTTCACTTTTTTGTAATCACATATATTTAGAAAAGTGATTAAATACCCATTTTGGAGGATCCCACGTCAACATCAATCACCGCTTAGAACTGTTCACTTCCAAACAGTGATGTAAATGAGTTGCGTGTGACCGCTGTAGTCAGTCGGAAGCTGCGTCAGTGGCATCTCCATCCTGAAGAAGAACACAGAAGACTGGAGAGAAACGGTGCGGAAACCGGTTTGGTTTTTTTTTGGGGGGGAGGGGCATTAGATGCTACCTCTTTATTTTTTTATACAAACTAGACCCCCCTTAACCCATCCTCCTTAGTGTGGATTTTAGTGGCACTATTTTGTATTTGTTACTTTTTGTCTTTTCAGATAACTCTATGGAAACATGTGAAGAAGAAGCTGAGGAGGTATTAAAATGGCACGTGGGGCTCAAGATAGCTTGGGACATAGAGACACCAGGTCTTGCGTTGGCGTTAAATCCGGGAGATTCGTATTTTATGCTCGGTAATATAGACACATCAGTGTACTACCATTTGTTACAGTTTCTTTGCATGCTTTGCTTCTATTCGGTGCTTTCTTCTTTATGTAGGTCTTAATACCATAGTAAGGTTTAGACGTATAGTATATAGTGACACATATCAGAGACCTCAGTGACTAAACGTAATATGTCCCAATGCTGCGGTCACTAATGAAGAGTTAGAGGAACTGTAGATGGGAGAGATAAACTCCGTCCGCTACGCAACACCTCTAGGTTTCCCTCATTAAACTCCTTTATTTGCCTTCCTGTTTTATGCTGTTGAGCTTTGGTATCAAGTTTTATTTACATCTGCAAACCTTAAGGCAAGACACAAAATATAGATTACATGGCAGATGCCCTACAAAGCCACGGTATATCTCCTGGCCAATAACTTTTCATATTTTATAGTTCTTCATGTCTGTAGAATAGCGCTAGCCCGAAATAAATACTGTATTGATCCAGCTCTGTTTACCGTGCATTTCCAAACGCGGAATATCCCCCTGGTAGGTATGAAGCTTTTATAGGCACCAGTGCAGCCTTTTCTCTCACTTTTCTTTTATTCATGCTTATTTTGATTTATATAACTCTCTAATAACGTCCTGATCTATTCCAAATAAATACAAGAGGCCCATAAACCCACCCTCAACTTATAAATTGCTTCCTTGCATTGATATTCAATAGTTGCTCTCCGGTATTAGCCTGGCGATGTGAACTCAATACTCATAATTTGAGCAGGGAGCAATATGTTCAGCTTATCCTCTGTGATGCCTCCGTTAACTCTTTGGACGCGAGGGCATGTCACATTGAAGTTACAGGGATTCCAGGAAGAGGGCAGTAAATATCTCCCATTTTAGGATGTGATGCCAGCGACCATTCTATAAGGTTTTATCCTATATTTGGCCCAGTTCTTATGGGTTCAACAAAATTGTAAAAAAGTACTTGCCACCCTCAGCATAAATGATGTGTGGTCTTCTGCTGTGCTGAACACCCACTCGCCAGCCTAAAGGAGAATACATTTGCAAACAAAAAATTGCATATAGTGATTGGGTGTGAAGGCATCCAAAGATTATTCCTAAAAGTCCATTTTTATTGGATTTTGAAGAATTCTTTTTTTTAAACATCCCAAACATATTTAGAAAAAAGAAAAACTATTTCCTAAATATGGCTGTCATGTTTTACAATGTCTTCAACAATAAAAATGGACTTATAATTATAATTTTTGGATGCTTTCACACCCTATCACTATACATATATATATATATGTCATGAAACAGCCCGCTCCCACTCGAGGGTTGACGGCCTTACTTGGGGTGTATCGTGACGCTTGTGTATATATATTTTTTGGGGGGGGGTTATATATATGTATGTGTGTATATGTATGTATGTATGTGTGTATATGTATATATATATAATATATATATAATATATATATATTATATATATAATATATATATATATATATATAAATAAATATATGTGTATATAATAAATATGTGTGTGTGTGTGTATTAATATAATATATATAATATATATATATATATATTAATATATACATACACACACACACATATACACACATATAGTTATATATAAGTTGTGTATATATATGTGTGTGTATATATATTTTAATATATAATATATTGTGCGGTGTGTGTATTATATGTATAACTGTATAAAATATAATATATATAATAGGTTGTAGTTATAAATAATATAAAAACACACACATATATATATAAATATATATAAATATGTGATCATATTTAATATATATATATGTTAATGTGATCTATATTTAGTAATAGTGTGTGTGTGTTGTATGTGTGTGTGTGTGGTATGTGTACATATATATATTTGTATTTAGTAAAACCTAAAAAGTAAATGTTCCCCAGGCCATTGCATTGTGCATATTGTGTGTAGTCTCTCTTCCCGACGCCCTTCCCTTTTTTTAGAGAAAAACTTTCATAATAAACCCAAATTTGAATAAAATGTTGTTGGAATTCACTTTCATGGAAAAAAGGTATCATAAACTGAAAGAAATTGAAATAAATATTTTGAAAAATAATTTTAAGGAAAAGGGATCGTATCTATAGTATCTGTCTTTATGTTGATATTATATGGTTTTTTTTTCACACTTTTGACTTTTGGCATATTATGATTTTGTCCATGAGTCCTGACCCTCGTCACTTTGCCTGTAGATATGTGTTGAGTATCAGACGTGCATCTTATTTAGGCTGACACATATAGGAATATTTGTTCACACAGGGAAATACCGCCCCCACCCCTCCCCTTGCATCCATAGCCATCGATCCTAAAAATGTTATATTTTCTTTCCTATAAACTGTACTTTTTGTGTAAAGTGCTAGACAAGAACAAAACAAAGTGGACTCTATTTTCTTAGGATTTCAGACAACCACACATGGAGGTGCCTTTGCTAATTGGATCTGCTGGTGCATGCGTAGTAGAGCTGTTGCAATATATGCGAAGTGGATCCAGTTTTCTGGCGAGACATAGATGAATTCTAGATATTTTTAGGTTAATATGTTTATAGACTGGGGAGGTGTGTCTTCTGATTTTTAGGGACCGTTTCACTGTGGAGGTATATTTTCTGATTTTTAGGGACCGTTTCACTGGGGAGGTGTATCTTCTGATTTTTAGGGACCGTTTCACTGGGGAGGTGTATCTTCTGATTTTTAGGGACCGTTTCACTGGGGAGGTGTATCTTATGAATTTAAGGGAACGTTTCACTGGGGAGTTGTATCTTCTGATTTTTTGGGACCGTTTCTCTGGGGAGGTGTATCTTCTGATTTTTAGGGACCTTTTCACTGGGGAGGTGTATCTTCTGATTTTTAGGGACCGTTTCCCTGGGAGGTGTATCTTCTGATTTTTAGGGGCCGTTTCACTGGGGAGGTGTATCTTCTGATTTTTAGGGACCGTTTTCCTGGGAGGTGTATCTTCTGATTTTAGGGACCGTTTTCACTGGGGAGGTTAAACTTCTGATTTTAGGGACCGTTTCACTGGGAGGTGTACTTCTGATTTTTAGGGGCCGTTTCACTGGGGAGTGTATCTTCTGATTTTTAGGGACCGTTTCACTGGGGAGGTGTATCTTCTGATTTTTAGGGACCGTTTCCCTGGGAGGTGTATCTTCTGATTTTTTAGGGACCGTTTCACTGGGGAGGTATAGCTTATGATTTTTAGGGACCGTTTCCCTGGGAGGTATATCTTCTGATGTTTAGGGACTGTTTCACTGGGGAGGTATAGCTTATGATTTTTAGGGACCGTTTCACATTTCTGTATGTGTTTTATATTTCATCAGTTGGAGGAGAGAGGCCAAAGAAGTGACTGGGAATAGCTGTAATAGGCTGACATGCATAAACTCTGTATACACACATTATTACCTTGATTTAGGCTTTAGTGCTTGAATTTACTTTTTGGGGATCTCTTGGATCCAGAGATAACAAATGCATTCACAGTGACTGAAGTCATATGGATTGCTGCTGGCGATCTGATTATGTGCTAGTAACCCCTTCAAGCATAGACAACCCCCTTTAACCTGTATAATGGAAAATCTAAACATGAAAAAGGCCCGAGTATTTTCTGCTGATTTGGTTTTTCCTTTGCATAGTGAAGGTAATGAAGAATAGCATTTCCATGTGTCAGTTCTACAGTGTTGTCTTCTTCTTGCATTTAGATATGGAAAAATCCTTCCACTGAAGCAACAGACCCTTGTGTTAGTATATCCTTATTAATCTCTGGTGCGTCGTCTTTCTAGCATTTCACAGGATTCCTTCAGCTATTAATATGACATCAAATTTACAGGGAGGGGAGCGATGAAATTTTAGTGCTGTCAATTATAAAATACTGATAGAATTTCCTGACTTCTATGACAGCGTTAACTCTTTGATTTATATAGCGGTTATGGAAAATGTCCTGATCGGGTGCTGATCTGTTTTGCTGTTTGATTGACAGGCACGTTGCCAGGGAAACACGTTTCATCTAGCACTCGGCGTTTAAACCAACTCACAAACATTTGGCCTGCGGCCACTCATTTTAAGACGGCTTCTCCTATTTTGTCCCTGTGTCAAAAGTCACTTTGCAGGAATAAATAACGCCCTGCAGCCATTCTCAGAAAGCCTTGTCTATGCAGGGAGATAGATTGGTTCTCGCCAGCAAATAAAGTAAAGATAAATTGGCGCACGGTTTCACCTCTTCACCCTCACTTGGCCCTGGGTCTGATTTCAGTCACTAAACAGAGTGCTGAAGGGAACGTGTATACAGCATTTCCAAAGCAATAATTTTCTGCTGGGAGGTCGTTTGACTGTGAATAGTTACAACAGAAGCTGATAGCGATAATAAAATAATATGGCGAGACAACCTAAGACACCTTCATCTCCAGTGCGGTGCTAAACTGCCGTGCCTCTAGACCCTCACAACACTGGACAGACCCAGCATTCGTGTATTGTCAGGGACTGGAGAGGATGGGGCAGCTCTTCTGACAGGGAACATGGATACTCTATGAGATTACTATCCCTCAGTTAATCCTCCTGGATGGAAATGAATAAACTGGCTGAGGTTTCTGGGACTGTTTTCGTCAAACTCTGTTAAGATATTCCTCTGTTATTCCTCCTGGAAATAAATGAATACATTGGCTGTAGTATCTGCAGCTGTTTCTTCAAACCCTGCACTAAGCTAGTCCTCCTGGAAATAAACTACTGCATTGGCTATCATTTCTCTGGGTTTTAGGCTATGCCCCTGTTATTCCTCCTGGACATAAATGAATAAACTGGCTGTAGCATCTGTGGGTGTTTTCTTAGACCTTTGTGTTATTTTTTGTTATTCCTCAAGGAAATCAAGTAATAAACTGGCTCTAGTATCTGCAAGTGTTTTCTTAGATGTCTGTATTAAGATATTCCCAGTGTTATTCCTCCTGGAAATAAATTAAACTGGCTGTGGTATCTGCAAGTAACAATAGGGAGAGGCCTGATTCATCCATAAATTGGTGTTTTTCTCAGTACACTGTATTAAGCTATATGGGTATGTTCACGCGGCTTACTTTGCTGCATATTACACGTGGCGAAATGCGCGCCGCAGTTACGGTAATTCATAGCTTTCATAGAGACCTATGAATTGCGGGTCATCTCCCCGGGCGTAAAATACGATCGTATCATACGTCAGGAGAGAGAAGTGACATGTCAATTGTTCGCGCCGCTTATGCACCACTGACAATGCATGTGAATGAGGTCGCGCCCCCCGTTCTTTTCAGCGCGTGCTTCCAAAACACCCGGCATGTTGCGGCGCGTACAGTATGGGCTGCAATATGCTGTGTGAACATACCCTTAGGCTGAGTTCACACGACTTATTTGTGGGGCGTAATTACGTCCCACAATTACGCCATGTGGAGGGGGGCAGGAGCGGGGGGCCGGCCCATAGACTATCATTACTAGCGGCGCGTATATGCCGCTAGTAAATGACATATCACTTATCTCCCCCCGTGGCAGATTCGCCGAGCGGGGAGAGGAGACGTAATCCATAGTTCTCTATGAGAACTGTGGATTACCGTAATGACTGGGACGTATTCCAGCCGTAATTCGCGCACTAAAGCGCGTAATTACGGACTGAAATACATCCTATTTTAAGCCGTGTGAACATAGCCTTAGGGTATTTTCACACAGCGCAGTTTTGGTGCAGTTTTAACTGTGCTTCAATTAAGCTGCCTTTATTACCAGCAAGCTTCTTTCACTTATCTAAACAGTTTGGAAAGTGATGGATCAATTAGCGTGGGTTTTAAACCCCAAAACTTCAAACACAGTAA
>JAODAL010082632.1:0-11508 GCA_025379985.1 Phyllomedusa bahiana
TTTTGGTGGAACTGAGAGCGGCACAGCGGAACAGCTAAGGTTTAAGAAAGGCTCAGATAACTACCTAAAACTAAAGAATATTAATACTTATGTAGCCGTCTAAAACATATGGATCCAGTCTGATGGAAATTTTGGGATCAGTAAATTAAATACTCTGCATCAGTATGGGAAAAAATCCCCCCTCCAAACACATCTTTCCCCCTCCCTTGGTTGAACTTGATGGATTTATATCT
This sequence comes from Phyllomedusa bahiana, assembly GCA_025379985.1. Classification (NCBI taxonomy): domain Eukaryota; kingdom Metazoa; phylum Chordata; class Amphibia; order Anura; family Hylidae; genus Phyllomedusa; species Phyllomedusa bahiana. The sequence goes on from JAODAL010082632.1 coordinate 234, forward strand.
TTTTTCAACCGTACTAACTATGGGTGACATGAAATGTATGGAGCCCTGTTCGCTAGATTTTTTAATCAGGTGCACTCCAGAAATAGGTCATTACAGAGCGCCCGCAGCACTTTGAATGCGCCTGAGATGGGGGGGCATGCGGAGGCGTGTTGCACTACAAACGTATGAAGCTACACATAGCTTCAGTACGGTCAAATCCAGGCGCATTATTGCTGGATCAGTTAGAGCACTTTAAAAGTGGTGTTTCTAAGCCTAAATTTGTCGCTTTGTAGCTAGAAAAGGTAAATCTTGACCCACAGTAAACAGTTAATAGTTTTCAGGCCCTTCAAATTTTTTAATGCACACAAAAAAATAGCGCGGGGCGCCAAAAATCAAACATGTAAGAATTTTAACTAAAAAAGGTAATTTTAAAGGTAAAACTAAACCCTTCTGCGTTGGTACCTCCCAAGTACCCCTTTTTGGAGAAATAGTATCCATTTTGACCAAAATTCCCCTTGCCTCTTTACTCTGTAAGGGCTTGCCCTCCACGGCACAGAGCAAATAACCAGTCAAATCATCCTGCTGTTTGCAGAGAAAAGCCCTCCCCCTCGCATTGAGATGTTCATTGTCTGCCCGAAAACGGGCGAAGAATGAACATGTTCAATGTTTTCTCAGACCACGGCGGTCTAAAAAACTCCCCGGGCGGAAAAACCCTGCAGTGGGACGCTGCACAGATTCTCCATAGAGGTCCGTTCTAAAGTTTGACAGACGGTTTACAAATGGTTTTCAGAACCGAAAACCATCTGTAAAAACCTCCAAAAAACCCTTGCCGTGGGGACATCCCTAAATGTCTCTCTTTTTTACTTAAAGGGGTTTTATCGTTACAAAGATCATGTCTCAGATTATGGGGACAGTAAAAATAAGCACTTTTGTAATTGGGTTGCATTACCTCTGTCACTTGTGTTTAGCAGATATAAGCATCTCTGTAAATCTGTCTTCTATTTCTGCTGTTGCTGGTCAGAACGCCCCTGGTCGATTCTCGCACCCTAGACTACGCCCCCTGCACTGTGATTGGCTGGCTGACATTTCATTCAGCCTGTTGGGATACGCCCCTAGACAGGAAACGCCCGGCCACACCCCCTGCGCTTTGATGCTGCCTGCACACTCTGTGTTTACTCCCCTTGAGCTGTTAAAATCGATAGTGAAACCAAGTCTGCTTTCTCTATTACATCCCAGCTTTAGGGTCAATGTTGTGGGGAATTACTTGCTGTTTAAGGGGCTTTTGCCAAGAGGTTGATTCACCTCCTCACAGGCCAGTCCTTAAGCCTCTACTTGGAAAAGAAGGCTTCTGTTCCTCAGTCGAATGCAAGCCCCACCTCCTTATGACGTCATCACCTGTAGTGTATAACATAAGGATTCAACACTGCATCTGTATAAGCTGCTTATATAGTGCAGTGCTTAGGTGATTAACCTTGCAAGACAGCGTTGGAGTTCAGCCCCATCACTAGTTTTTTTTTTTTTTTTGTTTTTTTTAATTTGTACACATATGTAAAGATATGTAAATATATGTGTTGACATCTATTATTTTATTCATATACACACACATAGCTCCCCTATATAGTGTCCTATCCTTGCAGTCACACCAAGCACTTGCAACATATGTGATACAATCCATATATTCTGGGGGATGAGACATGATATAGGGGAGCTATGTATGTGTATATATATCATTATAGAGATTTGCATATATATTTTAGGTCTCTCTACATATGTGTAGAATTTAGGGGGAAAAAAAATATACCCTGTGAGGGACTAGAACTCCGAACCCCTTTGTTGTAAAAGAAATACTCTACGACTGCTGCTCTTCCTCTAGACCACCAGCTTAGTTACAAGCTGAGCAGGGCCTTCTCTCAAAGCTGATTTGCTTCTTCCCCCATTGTTTTCACTTACATGTCAATGACAGCAAGCAGAGATCTTTACTTGAAGCTGACATTTGTAGTTGAGTAAAGATCTCTGCCTGTTGTCAGTACAATTTGGATGAACCACTAGAAGTAACAGCTGCTGGCTTTCAGTTGTGTGTAAACTAAGACATATGACAGGTGCTTGCTGGAGTTTGGAGCCTCAAGGCTGCAGACATAAGCAGGCAGGAGGCTACAGAGCTGTTATATCCAGACAACCTTCTGCATCCCCTGCTTTAAACAAAATGATGATGTCACAGTTCTTCAGTGAGGGGAGACACGCTTCCTGGGAGGAGAGACACGCCTGCTGACAGGAGAGATACGCCCCTGGATTTCAAAATCAATCTGAGAACATTAGCTGAACAGCACGAACAGCTCAAACGATAAATCCTCTTTAATAAAATTATGAAACATATATTGTCCCAAAAAGCATCTTTCTGGTCCCAAACTTCATATTAGACTACAAATGATATATTATTCAATATATTGTTGCAATATGGAATGTAAAAGTATCTGTATTAAGATGATTTTGTACTAATTTGTAAATGGTAAACTATGAGCGAAGAAAAGTCCTCCCCCTTCACATTCATTTGCACATATTCCGTACGAAAACCCGGGGGACGGAAGAATGTGCTTGTAGAATGTTTTGGGGCGGAAAACCCGGGGCTCGGGGGGACTGCTGCACGGGTTTTCCATAGAAGCCTGTTGTGCAAATTTTCGGCCGGTTTTTCAAGCGGTCTGCAAAACCGCAAACCGCCTGAAAAAACAGCCGAAAACCCGTCCCCGTGGGGCACACCCCTTAAGGTAAAGGGGGGAGAGGGAGGCACCAGCAGAATCGTGATAAGGTGACTTGTTTGGTGATTGTAAAATCTAGTTTTTTGCTCAAAAATGTACACTAAGAACCTCAAATCTTTTCATATATTTCAAAATTAGCAGAAATGCTGTTCCAAAAATTTTTTATGTCCTCTTTGACTGTTTTTTTTAGTGTTTCTAGAGTGTTTACGTTTTTTCTTCAAACGGATGTGCCAAACCAGATTTTTGTATTTTGGGACTTTTAAAAATATTGTGGTGATGGTGGGGATTTTTTTTTTTGCCTTGCCCCGAGTGCAATTTTTTAGTCTAAAAAAGGGTGCTGCCATAGCTGTATTTTTTCTATAACATCCTATTCTCCTATTGACCACTGATGCTGTTTACACCACCGGCGCCTTCTTGCTGGTTATTACAAGGCACATGCTGTAATACATGATTTTGTGATTCAGGATCATAAGATGATAAGAAGTACAACTCTTCTGTAAGGTTATATAAAAGTGAGAATATATGAGGCCTACCCTCAGCTGAGCCATTTCAAAGTAAAGCTGCGGAGATAAAAGCCAAAGCATTTTCTTCTTTAAAAATCATCGCACCAAAAAATATTTTAGCTTTTTATCTTTTTATACAGCTGTCCCAAAACCATTATTGGCTTGCTTGTCATTTCACCATTGTGTTTTTTATCTACAATGCACTGCTAGCATTACCGCCTAAATGTTCCCTTTATTATGACCATAAAGCATCAGTGCAGCTTAACAAGTTGTGGAGGACTTGCAATAAAATGAAAGCACTCACCAGTATAACTCCTTGTTTGCCTTCTTAAGCATTTGCTTGATGAAATAAGGTATGTTTATTTGCTTTTAACATTTCTGCTCTGAAAGGTTTCTACAGCCGAGCAGAAGATTGTCTTAGTGAATAAAAAAAATTTGCACAACAGCTGTATCAAAAGTCTGCAAACCCTGGCAAAAGTAGGGGATAAAAGCAAACTTACTGAAGCTGGGCTACACAGCAGACTTAGAATGTCAAAAATGTAACGGGCCGCACGTGGTTTGTGACCGTTATAATGATTTTGTATGAGACAAAATTGCACTTGGATTACATTCTATTTTTTACGTAAAAAGTTTATACACTGTGTTTAAAGTACAATTAGAAACTTCCTAAAACAGTTTTTTTTTATCCATGTTATAGGGATTAAAGAGAATGGGGTAAAAAAAGACTCATTGTTTTTGTCCATTTTTATGTTAAAACATTTTTTAGGATTTTTGGTTGTTTTTTTTAAATTTTTATAGCATTTCAAATTTTTTTAATAAATTTTTAAGTCTTGGTTTCATGTTGGCCACAGGCCTTGTTTGCATGCTTAACAGCAGTCCCGAGGAGATGCCTTTACAATTGATTCATGCACATAGGGAGATTTAAGACTGATCGCCCATTGACTTCTATGGAGAAGTTTTTAGTTCAGCTGGACCTGGGATAAATCCTGTGCGGAGGTGGAAAGGGAATGAACTGTGGCTATCTCCTTTTGTGACTGGTGTTATCATACACACTGGTGTCTCCTTTCAGTTTGCCCTTTTGTGTGATAAAGAGCAGAGTACGGAGAATCTTTCTGTACAGAACAGGGAAATGTCAGAAATTTTTAGGCCTAGTGGCCAAAGTGAAAACTGCAGGACTTAAGGAATTACTAAAAAATATTGAAAATGATGTGGAAATTTAAAAAAAAATATAAAATCAAAAATTCTTATAAAATGGGGTTGAACATAAATTGGGGGGTTTTAAAAATAAGTCACTTTTGATGACACATTCCCTTTAAGATCACTGCTTGCAATCAGTGAATAGAAATACTGTTTGTTTTCCCCTTGGTCCTGATCATGCACTGCTCACACAGGACTAGTTAGAGGGTTTTCCCATATTTGTTTTTTAAATCACTGTTTAATGTACAATTAGGCAACTTTGTAATTATGTTGTAACCTTTTATAGTCTTCGATTTTCTCTTTGGGGCAATCCTTTGGAGTGAATAAGAAAGCTTAGGCCTTGTCCCAGGCACGGGTTTGCAGGGTTTTTAAAACGGTTTTGGTTTTGAGCGTTGCAAACCAGCCTGACCAAACTTTATTAGTGGACCTTTTACGGAAAGCCCGCGCAGCAGTCCCCCATGCCCCGGGTTTTTCCGCCCGGTGGTTTTTCACACTGCCGGCCGCCCGAAAAACATTGAACATATTCATTCTTCCGTCCGGTTTTCAGACAGAATATGAACATGTCTATGGGAAGGGGGAGGGCTTTTCGCCACTAATCCCGGAGAAAGGCCGTCACCTGCGGCCGTGTGCACAGCCCGAAAACAGTGCAAATACCGGTCGAATAGAAATACTCTTTTTTTTTTTTTAAAATCACTGTATAATGAACAACGAGGCAACTTTCTTTTTTGCATCCTTTTCACTTTTAAAATCATTGTTGCAGCCAGTGAATAGGGAAATGTTGATTATAACCCTCGGGTAATGTCCGAAAATTGGCGTCGCCGTGGCAGTTTTTAGGCGCATTTAATCAGTGTAAAGTGCGCCTGAAAGTAGAGTCCATTCAAAACTCTGGTGTCTGGTGTACTTTGCATAGTAAACTTAATGCGCCTAAAATGGTACATTGCGCAATCGAGGCGCATAGCATATCATTGCTAGTGTATGTAATGCACCTATCGAGGCGCATTGTGTTCGGGAGGCACACAGCGTATCAATGCTACGATATTTTATGCGCCTTTTTAGGCGCATTACAATGTGTCGTGCCCGGCATATAGGGAGACAGGTATGAAGGAAGGTGCTTCGAAGTAAATTATTGCGTCTCGTTTTCAGTGAATGAATGAAAGTGTTTTTTGTGCAATTATAAAAGGTGTCTAAAGTTTGACGCGCTTCACCTGTGTGTTTGGCGCATTACGAAACTTAGGTGCATTAGTAACACGACTAACATGAATAAAGGCTATAGATAGGCTGGAAATAAGAGAAAAGTCATTAGAATAGCATGTCAGTGAATAGAAACTATGAAGCTGATCTTGCTTGGTGAAACACAGGTCCCAGCAAGACCTGTAATTTTCAAACCTGTTGGATCTTCCACGGCAAATCCGCAAACTGACCGATTGTATGGGAAGGTGACAAAAATACTAAAGGCGCCTGCGCATTATACAACATGTTGTACAATACGCCGGCGCCAGAAGACAAGTGGAGAAAAAAATGACCTGTGTAGACAACAGGTAGTTTTTTCTATTAAAGTCTATGGACAGCAGAAACTATCGTATTTTCAGCGGTTTTAAGATTCTACAATCATATGCGATCGTTTTTCATTGCTGTGTAGACATAGCCTGAGTTTACACTTGCTTAGAGATGGCCATAGTAAAAGGGGCCATTGATTTTTTTTTTTAAATCTACAGATTTAACAAAGATAAACTTGACAGGTAATGCAGCACAGAATGGTATCTCAATTTTTACTATGCTTTTCAATAGCCTTTTGTTGTGATTTAAGAACAGATTACATGGAAAGCCATGGTCAGTATCAAGTTACTTCTGTACATTAGTATAATCATATGGAGTCGTGAATCATATGGAAGTTTCTTTTTAAAATTGGATTCTTGCCCAAAATTTTAAAAAAATTGTAAAAAATTGCATGCTGTACTATGAAAATATTTTCCACTTAAAAGGCCTGTCTCACCATGCAGTTTCACAGAGCCACAACTAGCTTTAGAATCACGCTTCTTGGTCCGGTTGTGGGTGGGTCTATAGCAGTGACTGACCTATCAGCTCTGCTGTTCCTTGCTATTCCTATTACAGCGACATGAGTGCTGGAGGTTTATAAAGTGAAGTAGACAAGGCTGCAAAGCTCTAAAGAGTGAAAGCTTTTCATTTAGTCGCTAGAGATAAGACTGTGCTGGGAGTGACTCACCATGGATGGAAAAACTGACGGCAACTTAGAGCAGTGACATATAACAAAGAGCAGGTAGAGGTTGTCGGTAACTAGAGAAACTTGTTTACTCTAAGAGCAGATAAAATCTTCATTATCTCCTGACCAAAGCAAAATCAAAACATCAGTGTGTTTGGTAATAGTCTTCATTTACATTTCCCTACATGTTACATCATTGTAAGAAATTGCTTACATTAAAGGGGTTGTCTAGCTTTCAACATGTTGGGAACACTAGATAAAGATGTTTTCCAAATATGTTGCATTGCTCATTTTTTTTAAGGAGTTGCAAGTGATTTTATCACCTTCTCTGGTTCCCCAAGTGACTGACCTGTGTACTTCTTCTCCCCTGCTGTTTGTTCTATCTGATAGCAGGAGTGATGTCATCACACAGGTTGCACAGCACAGAACTCCTGACAGTGAGAGCTTGTTTGTTATCTAATCTTTCAGACAAAAGCCAGTAATTAAGCTGTTTACTTTAACTCAGAAGCTTCCCTGGTCCTGACAGCAGGAGATTTATCTAATTAGCAGAGGTCTGAATACACGGAGCTCATATGCTAATTACAGACAGCTTGACCAGGAAGTGACAGAGCAAAGCAGCATTATTTCATTCATGCATCCTATGAAACTTTGAGAGGAGACAACCCCTTCAAAAAATTTAATGCCTTATCAATGGGGCAAATAGTGGTACACAGATTACCTATGGGTCCATAGAGACTCCATGTGCCTTACCAATTTTGAGATTTTCAGGTGTGGCTCATAAACCACAGCACCAACTACATTCTTGAGTGATCTCAGGTTTGACATATTATTTGTACTGTTACTATACTTGAAGGGAAGGCCGTTCTTAGGTTAGATGCATCTTGTAAGGAGTTTTCTTTGAGCGCCTGCCTACTTTGATTGTACAACAAAAATGCTAGATAATGCAACAAAGGTAATGTGTAGGTACTACTGCTGTATTGGGAACTTCCATAGAAATAAAGTGAGAGAGTCTAGTAAGAGTGGTCATTCACCAGTTCTGAGCATTAGGAGGTGGGAATCCTCCTTTAAAGGGATATTCTCATCTAATACATTTATGGCATATCCATAGGACAAGAAAAAACAGGTGTGATATATGTGCACTTACCTCTGGGACCTGCACTCACCTGCAGGATGTCAGAATCTGTGTGGAAACTGCATGGAATTTGCATTTCCCATTGTGGGAACTACCATGCAAATGTTTTTGCAATATGCATTTTAAATACATGAAAAAAATACTCGCTGACAACACATTCTAACAGAATTGAATGAAATTGAAGTGCAGCCACCTCTCCATTCACAGCAGATGCTTTAATATTCAGGATATCAGGGACCCCCACTATGGAGACAGGTGCAGGTCAAAGAGGTGTGGGACCTGCACCTAACAAACATTTAGGCATAATCGGTGGATCTGCAGGAAATATCAATGATGGGAATAACACTTTGCAGATAATTAAGTGTAAAATGAAACAGACTTAACTTTGGCAGTACAGTTCTTGTTCACACAGAAGTTTCCAAGGGGAAAAAGGGGTATCACTTTCCCCTGGATCTGACTCCCCAGGCCCAAAACTTATACAGGAAAACTTTCGTTCAGTGGGTGTAGTAGTTCAGCCCGCTTTTTGTTTTCTAGGAAAAACCCGCAACAAGGAGTTCCCCCCTTATTCTCCATTAAAAAATAGGGTCATATTTGATGAGGCATGGGGGAAATAGTCTCTCCCCTGGGTTTTTTGTCTCATGGGGCTTTGGGTCCCTATGGGCCCCAGCAAAATTTTAAAAGAATGGGGGCAGACATCCCGGGCTGGGGCAAGATATTCTGGTTTCCCAAAGGGAAATTTGGGCATGTAGCGCCCTCACCCCCCTCTCCTAATGTGAAATTCAGCCCACTCCATACCTCTTTGCGCCCCCTTCCTGCCTGGTATGAAGTAGAGCCCTAGGCGGTCACCTACTTTAGCCTACATGTCGTCCCAACCCCCCCGCGATACCTTAAAAAATGCATTGGTGCCCAAAATTCCCGCGGGGTTGGGGTTTACGAGGGGAAAAGGGGGCCCCCCACCCCAAACCAGAACCCTCTGGGCAGAAGTGTCCGCCTCAACAGAAGCCCCCACCCCAAATTCCCCTTTAGATAGCACAGAAGAGTGACAAAGGGACAATATTATAACTAAAGACCATAGAGCACAGCAAACATAAGGGGACCAGATGGGTAAACATGATGTAAGAGGTGAAACCCGCTTCAAATGGCAATACAAAAATCGGGCCTTGTTTTATGCCGACATGTTTGATAAGGGAACTTGGCCCAAAGGCCCCCTTTTTAGTAGGGGGAATGATTGCCCCCCAAAATTTGCATTTGGGGCGCAAATTTCCCAAACCCAGACTGGCCCCAAAAAGGGGGGGGTAAATCCCTGGGTTTGGGCCCCCGGGCTTTGGGAAGGGGCCCAAGGGTGCCCTTTTTAGGGATAAGAAAAAGAAAAGGCAGAGTGCAAAAGTAATGTTCACTTTGTTTCAGTAAGCTTTAGGGAGGGCCCCAAGAATTTAACTTCTTTTGGGGGGGCCTGAGGCATTTCCCCCTTTCAAAACATTATGGGCGCCAAAGGGCCAGCCCTTTTTTTAGAAGGGCATTCAGATTCCGCAGGTGAAACAAATTTGGGGAATTTGGAAAAATTTCTTGGCAGGAAAACAACTAAGGCCCAACTAAAGTGTTCCCCAAAAGAAACTGTCTAAGAAAGGGAAGGGCCCGAGCAAAAGCCTACACCCTTTTTGCTTTTAGTCAATTTCCCCCATTAAACCCCCCCATATTTTTTTCCCAAAAAAAGGGAAAAACACCTTAAAATTTTGGGTATTTTGGGCCCCAAAAAGCCATTTTTTTTTTAAAACACACAAATAAATTAAAAAAAAAATAACAAATGAATTTAAATGCAAAAAGAGTATCCATCCCCAAACCCCCATTTCACTAATCCAATCCCCCAAAAAATTTTTCCCAAAAACTAAAAGGAAAACCCCCCCTTGGGGCTAGGTTTGGAGCCCAAAAGAAATTTTCCAATCAACCCGGGGGTTTGGGGAGAAAGGAAAAAACATTTTTCCTTTTTTTCCCTCCGCAGTTTGTTTGCCCCCAAACCGGGCACACCCCCCTTAGGGCACCAAAAAAATTTCCCCTTTTTTTTTGCAGTTTTTTCCCCCAGGGCCCTCACCCCCGGCTTCAGGGCACCACGAAGCCACCCCCGGGGGCGGGAAAACCCAATTTCCCTTTACCTGCTCCCAAGGACCCCCGGCCCCCGTGGGGCCCCAACCTTCGCCAAAAGCGGTCCCAAAAAAAGAAAAAACCCGGGAGGGCCAAAACCGGGGCCTTGGGGCTCCCCCGCTTTTTTTCCACCAACCCCCAAGGGGCCCCAACCCGCAGCCGCCCGTGACAATCAGGCCCCTTTCAACCCCCAAAGGTTTCCTTCAAAAAAAGTTTTTTCCCCCAAAAATGCCCACCACCCAAAACCCCCCACCGCCTTTTAATTTAAAACCCCACTTGTTTTCCCCGGGCCCGGGGGGGTTTGGGGAAATGTTCACTGCTCCCACACGCGACTTTAAGCCCGGCCCCTCGGGGCCCCTGGGCCCTTTTATTTTCCGGGCCCCCCTCCGAGCGAAAGCGCCCCCAACTCCGCCCCCTCACCCCGCTCTGGGAAAGGGCCCGGGTTTATGTGGGGCCGGGCCCCTTTTGGGGTGCGGCCCCATGTTTGGCCCCCCCTCCCCTTTACCCGGGGGGCAACGGGGCCACCCTTTTGCTTATTCAATACCCCATTAACCCGGGATCCCCAAAATAAAAAACAAGACACCAAAATTGGATAAATTTTGGGCCCCAGCAAACCCCTTTTATTAAACCACAAATAAATATCAAAAAAAAATAACAACTGATTAACCGGGAAATGAGTTCCCCCCAAAACCCCCCTTTGCACTAAACCCAAAACACCCCCAAAAACCCTTTTCCCAAAAACTAAAAAACCCCCACTTGGGGGGTGAGGGCCCTTTGGGGCCAAAAAGTGATTCCCAAACAAACCCCGGGTTTTGGCGAGAAGGGGAAAAAATCCCCTTTCTTTTCCCCAGTTTGTTTGCCCCCAGCCGTTTACCCCGGCTTCAGGGCCCCAAAAAATTCCCCTTTTTTCCCCAGTTTTTTCCCCCCGCCGTAACCCCCCGGCTTCAGGGGACCACAAGCCCCCTCAGGCGGCTAAACCCCTTCCGTCACCTGCCCCAAGGGACACCCCCCCTGTGGAAACCCCAACCTTTGCCAGACCCCGGGCCAAAAAAAAGGAAAAAAATTTGGGGGCCAAGCCCACCTGAATCCCCCGCTAATTTCCACCGACCCCCCTAAAAGGGGGGCCCAAAAAACCCCCCAACAGCGCTCGTGACCCCTTACGAGGCGACGCCCCCCCTCCCCCCAAGGGGCCCCCTCCAGGGCCCCCCGCGAATGTCCCAGTGACCACAGATTTTAAAACCCCAAACCGGGGTTCAAGTGGAAACCCCAAATTTACAAACGCCAAAAAATTGCCAAAAAACCCGGTTTTTAATTCCCTATGCCCTTTCCACGAAACCCCCATTCCTGAATA
>JAODAL010082633.1:0-11507 GCA_025379985.1 Phyllomedusa bahiana
TTAAAACGGGCGTGGGGCCGGTAGGAAATGGGTCAAGTAGCCTTGCTGGTCATCTAGCGTGCTGACCTCGCTGATGTAAATGGTTCCGAATGCTCTGACGTGACACCTGGCGCCTCTCACCTCCCTTAAATCTTCCTGGAGCTGTGCGGCGTTCATCATCCGGCTCCGCAGAGCATTGCTTACAATGAAGCGCTCATCAGTCTGTGATGGAGACAAAGGAAGTCCACTTCTTTGCCTTTCTGTGACTCCTCCAGTCTCTCTGTATCTCTGATACAACCTGCTGATGACTCTGACGCTCTTAACGGGGTTTTGCCACCATGTAATGTTGACGTGGGATCCTCCAAAATGGGTATTTAATCACTTTTCTAAATATATGTAATTACAAAAAGTGAAAATTCTGAGAGCTACGGCATTTCTAAATCCCCCTAGGTTACCTCAATGCTTTCCCTAGTCACGACCCAGGACCTGACAGGACGCGCTTGCGTGAAACACTTCTTATCTGATGACAGGCAAAATAATGAGCTTTTAAGGCACCAGGTAGACAGTGCAGTCTGAGGCTTTGTCTTGCTGTATTGAGAATCTACTGTTGTACTGTTTATTATTTCACTTAAGTTTTGAGACGCTCCCTTGGATTCCTCACTCGCCCCCTCCCTGTCTCCCCTGCAGCTTCATGACTCAGCATGATTTGTATATATCCTGCTCTCGTGCTGACAGGAGCTAGGTAAGTGCCGTCTTGGCAAATCCCCTTTAAGCTCGGTGGCCACTTCCGTCTGAGAGCGGCCTTCTTGAAGCCTCACAGAGGACCTGCTGATCCATTGTAAGGTTTTGTCTTGGTCTCGTGATGTCACAATGTGAACAGCAGGATGAGGAGGACTGTTTAAATCCTATTTCAGATTGATCCCGTAAATTTATTGGGCGATTCAGGGATCAAACACCTGTTTTGCCATTAAGCTCCTTGTTAGAGATCAGCAAGTTGTGCAGAAAGTCCTGAAACATTGAACAGTTGGACGAGATCGACGCATTTATTAGTTGAAAAAAAAAAAAAATTCTAGGCCTTTTATGTTAATCTTGAAATTTCAACCAAAAGCCAAATATCCCTAAGTTTTTGTGAGTAGTGTATCTCCCCTAATGTGTGCGTATAGGGTTAGTTTCTACTTGGCAGTGATAATATTGATACCCTAGGGCACAGGTGTCAAAACTGCGGCCCTCCAGCTGTTGGGAAACTACAACTCCCATCATGCATTTGTATAATCTATAACAGTGGGCATGATGGGAGTTGTAGTTTCCCAACAGCTGGAGGGCTGCAGTTTGACACCCCTGCCCTACGGAATTCTCTAAACTTTTCTAGGACTTTAGGCAACGTTCCCCATTAGGTAGTGCTACAATATAGACGTATGGAGACCAGGGCTGTGGAGTCGGCAAGCCAAAACCCCCAACTCCTCAATTTCCCCAACTCCCTCATACTCGGCGCATGTTTAAGTAATAACTTTACTGTAGTAAAATGGTAACATCCGGCTGTTTATCACCTTATGATACAATAATCAAGCTATTTAGGTAGAAGATAAAATATATGTATTGGTTACGACTTAAGAACACAAAAAAACTTTCATAAATTGTAAATCTGTAAAACTCTGCAGTAAGTGGTGAAAAATAGTTCTCAACAAAAATGTCCTGAATAACATTCGTGGAGTCTCTGAATTTGTTCTGAGAAATAGTATCGCCTCCATCAGACCTGCAACATGATACATCTGTCTCATTATTTCGGGTAGAAAGGCTTCTACACAAACTTGGGGCAAAGGGGTGCCCCACGGGAACATCTTAACAATGTGGGTATAAAGGAATTTCCCTCACCCACAGTCGGGTTATAAAGGGTTTAAAAACTCTTACCTTCTTTTGAGAAAGATAAAAAAATTTTGCTGAAATCTTTTTGGCCCTGAAGCAGAATCTTTTTCCCCGGGCAGCGCTTTCCCTGCCCCAATGTCATCACTTACATCCAGGGATAAGATGAAGATATGGGAAAACAGCAGCACCCGGCCGCACCCTGCTTTTTGTTTTGGCACTGCACTATAAAATGGACTGACAATATATAATAATGGGCCGAACCCCCAAAAATTGACCCAAATTAGGTCCAAGCCCGGGGGCTTATGCTCAGCTCCCTTTCTATCATACACCTACAATCCAGAGCTTCTCTCTCTATCATATAACCCTAATTCAGAGTAGCTCCTCTCCTCTATCTAAACCCTAAATCCAAAAATCAGCTTCTTCCTTAAAAATAACTATAATCGACTCGTCCTCTATCGTATAACCCCATTATCAAGCTCAGCTCCCCTCCTCTATCAATAACCTATATTTCCAGAGTCGCTTTTTCTCCCCTTTTCCCATAACCCCCATATATCACAGAGCCAGCTTTTTCTTTTTTTTTTTATAAACCTATTTATCACGAGCTCAGCCCTTTCCCCTATTTAAAAACCATAATACAGAGTTTAGTTTCCCCCTCATCTTCATATAACCCCATATATCAGAGCTCACTCCCCTTCTTTTATATAACCCATTATACAGATCGCAGCTTCATGGTGCAGAGCACAAAAATGGACTCTGGAACCCCAAAAATCATCTTGTTTCCTCCCGGGGTTTCGTTTTTCCCTTAGGGGTGTGTTCGGGCGCCATTTTTTGTGGCCTCCCTAATATCGGCCCTTGGTTCTCTTCTTCTGGAAATTGGTCAATCCCAACCCTATTTATCCGGGAGGTTTTTCCCCGATTGGTGCACAAGGGCCTGCAGTTCTGTTTTGTATTGGTTCCCCCCGGGGACGGCAGGTTAAAGGGGGTTGGATGAGAGTCGCCGGTGATTGGATCCCCGTGTGCAGTCCTCGCTTCGCCCGGGATCATTTGTTCCCGGCTCGGGCCGTGCGTTCGGAGGCTTCGCCTTGTATTTTTCATTTATTTTAATCAAGGGCCTAATTTTTTTTGAAAAGGGCCCTACCAAATCCAAATTTAAATATAATATGCAGTGTCGTTTTTTATTCTGCAATCAGCAGGGGGCCATAAAGAGCTAATTACTCTTAGGAAAGTGTAGGTCCCGGGAGGTATGGGGGGGCTCCGTGGTATGGGCGGGGCAGGTGATGTTTCCGAACTGGGTTTACAAGGGGAGGGGTATAGATTTGTTGGTGTGTGTTGTGTGTGTGTGTGTGTGTGGTGTGTGTGTTTTGTATGTTATGTTTATTATATTTTTTATAATTTAATATAAAATATTTATATAATAATATATATATATATATATATATATATTTTAATTTTTTTATATTTATTTATTTTTTAAAAGGGCCATTTATTCCCGGGCGTGTACATTCGAGGGGGTTCATAAATTACAAAATCAAACGGGGACAGTGATAAGGGATAAAAGGGGGCAATTTTTTGGCAGACAGAGGGGGAGAGGACCACCCCCCCAGGGCTTACAATTACAAGGGGGGGGGAAAAAAGACGGAGGGGGGGGGCAGAATGTTTTAGGGGGAAGTTGTAAAGTTTAGTGAAGGTTGAGGAAGCCTGAAGAAGGGGTTTTCAGGTACTTTTGAATTTGGGTGAGGGGGGGAGATTTGATGTGTTGGGGCAGGAGTTCCAGAGTGGGGGGGGAAGCACGAGAGAAGTTTTGGAGCGGTTGTGTGGGAGCTGATAAGGGGGGAGGGGAAAAAGGCCTGTGAGGGGGAGATTGGTGAGGGGAGATCCCTGAATTTGGGCGGGAAAAGTTGGAGGAGAGGGATGGGAGCCTTTATGATGGTTAGTAGCTAAATGAATTCGTGGGCAAGGGAAACCAGTGAAGGGTTTTGGCAGAGGGGAGAGGCAGAGGAGTAGCAGGAGAGAGGGGGAAAAAAAAAGGGGCAGAAATTAAGGATGGATTGGAGGGGAGGCAGGGTTAGCGGGGAGGCCACAGAGAAGGTGTTGCAGTTTTAGGGGGGAGATGAAAAGGGATGGACCGCATTTTTGTAGTGTCATGCGAGGAATAGGGTGCGGAGATTTTTTTCAGGGGAGGCGGGCGGGGCAGGGGGGGAGGGTTTGGTTGCTTTTTGAAAGTAGACCCGGGAGTTAGGATTACCCCAAGACAGCGGACTTGGGGACCGGGGGAAAGGTAGAGGTTGACTGTTATAGAGACACGGGGCAGGGGTAAGTTGGAGGGTGGAAAGATGAGATTTTCTGTTTTCCCCACGTTTAGTTTTAGGAGACGTGATGGAAAGAAGGGGGAAATGGAGGACAAAAGTGGGGACCCGGGGAGAGTAGAGAAGTGACATCGGGGCCCGAGATGTAGTTTGGGTATATCAGCTACGTGGTAATGAAAGCCAGTGGGGTATGGCTGACCCAGGCGAGGGGTGTAGATAGAGAGGTGAGGACTAGGATGCCCGGGGGGACCCAACAGAGGAGGCCGGGGGGGAGGGGGAGGGGAAAATAAAGGGGCCTAAAACGATAGTGGGGTAGAGGAGAAGGAAAGGGGGCCGGGTCGGAGCGAGGAGGAAGGATTTGTAGCAGGAGGAATGGTGACAGTGTCAAAGGCAGAGGACAGGTCTGAGGAGGAGCACGAGTAGTGGATGAGGCTTTAGCTTATAGGTATTAGTGACTTTGGTTGGGCGGTTTTAGTAGGTGGGGGGGTTGAAAACAGATTTTTTAGCGGGGGCAAAAGAGAGTTTTTTGGGGAGGTGGAGGACAGGTGAAAAGAAGTGTGCTGAGGAGTTTTGGGGCAAAAGGGAGCAGTGAGATGGGGCGAAGTTGGAAAAGAAGAGGGGGCAAGGGTTTTTTTTTTAGATTGGAGTGATAGTAGGTGTTTAAAGGGGGAAGGGGAAAATGCCCGAGGTTACGATAGGTTTAAGGATGGGGAGGGCGGGGTGATAGGCATGAGGGTTTGGGGGAGGGGGGGATGGCAGGGATCAAGACTACGGGAGGAGGTTGGATTTGGATAGTAAGGGAGGTTGTATGGGCTGTGGCGAAACAAGTTAAGGCAGAAGGAGGTTGCAAGGGTAGGGGAGGGTGGTGGGGATGCGGGGGGAAGCTTTCTTGTGAGGTTTTTCTTTGAAGGGGTGAGTGGCAAAGTCATTGCTGAAAGTGGGATGGGGGGAGGGTGTGGTGGGCGGGGAAAAAGGTTGAAGGTTTTTAATAAATTGTTGGGGTTGTGGGGCGGGAGGATAGAGAGTGGTAAAAATTTTTGTTTGGGTGAGGTGAGTGCGGCTTAAATGTCTGCGTGGTGTTTGTAAAAGGCAAAAAATCAGTGGGGGGTGAGTTTTCTTCCACGGGTTCAGCAATTTGGAAACTCGCCTCAGTGTTTGGTAGAGTCGTGTGCCGGGGTTTTTCTGTTGATTTTTCGGGTTATTGGTGTGAGAGGAGCGACCCGGTCAAGGGCAGTGGTGTTGTATGGTTGTAAAAATGGTGGCTCGTTGGGGGGCTTGAAAGAGGGGAAAAGTTGAAAGAAAGGGCAAGAATCAGAGGTCTGAGGGTTTAGGTTTTTTTAGTTTTCCCGCGGGGGTCGTACTGGATATGAGAAGGAGGGCAGGTGGGAGGAGTAGTGGTAAGGGAAGGAGGTTGTGGTCAGATTGGGGTGGGGGGGTTTGAGAAGTAAAAAGGGGGGAGAGGCGGGTGAAGATGAGGTCGTGTGTGTCCTTTTGGGGGGGGGCCCCTGAGGTCCACTGGGAGAGGTCAAGGGGGAGGGGAGGGGAGGGTTTGTGGGAAGAAGTGGGGGGGGGTTGGGATGTTGAAGTCTCCCCCGATGTGTGGGGATTTTGGGGGAAAGAAAATGGAGAAGAGGAAGCAAAGTGGTCAAGAAAAGGGAGGGCGGGCCTGGTGGTCGGGAGACAAACGCCAATGGGGGGTCAAGGGGGCGTAGATGCGGACGGGTACTTCAAAGGAGAAGAGTGTGAGGGACGGCAGAGGTATGTATACATATATATATATATATGAGAGAGATCTCTCCCTTTTGGGGGTTTGGGTTTATGTAGTGTTTGTGTGTGTGTGTGTGGGTAAATTTTTTATATATATATATATATAATATATATATTAATTTTTTTATATTTAAGTGTATGGGGGTTTAATTTTTTATATATAGATTATTTTATTTATTATTTTATATATATATTTCCCCACACAATTGTATGTTCCTACCAATAAATATCTACCCCGAAAAAGGTGAGGACTTGCTGCTGATTTCTTGTCAAATTTAAAAGCCCCATTTCGGTTTTTTCAGTCCCCTTCCTGTTTGGTGTGGGTGGGTTTTCCCCGCATGGATTAGCGATTTTATCGTTATTTTCCCCATAGGGCCCTTTTTGAGGAAAATTTTGTTTATTTTGGGGGTTTTACCGGGGGACAGAAGGGGTGCAGGCTCTTAAACGTTTAAAATTTGCCCGTAAAAAAAATAAAACATTTAGTGTGTTGACAAAAAACCGGGGGTAAGGTCACCTTCCCGGCCCCGCTAGAGCGAGGAAGTGGATGGGTTTAATAGGAACAAGCTTGTGTACTCCCCCAGGAGAAAAGGAAAAGCTGGGGGTTTAAAAAAAGGCAAAATTTGAATTTAAACAATGTATTTTGGGGAAAAGCTTTAGCATGTCGGCAAAGGTTAAAAAAATTTTTGTGGTTTAGACGGGCCCCCCAAAAGGGTTCAGTTAAGGTGGGGGGAATTTCTTGGCCTTCGCAATTTTCCCTTTTTAAAGGGTATATTCCAACCCCAAATTTTTGCGGTAGGATTTTTTTTTTGGATGGAAAAAGAATTTTTCGGGAAAGGCTTGTATTTGTTTTCTTTTTATGGAGATTGTAAAGCGTGTTAAAGGGTCCCTGCCCTGGGCAAGGGCGGACCTGAAAAAAAATTTCTGAAAAAAATTCTTGAAACTGGTTTTTTTGTCCCCTCCCGGGTTTTTGCGCTGAAAAAACGGGGCCGTTTTTTTTCCCTTTGGGTTTTGGCCCTTTAAATCCAATTTTTTTTTTTTAAAAGATTTTGGTGCTAAGATCGGGATTTCTTTTTTTGGATTTTGGCGATTAAAATAAGGTTTTCTAAAGTTTTTCGCCTAATAAGTTTTTTTATGAAATTTTTGGCCCCATAGTTCCCCGTTTTTTTTTTTTTTTTTCTTTTTTTTTTTTTTTAAAGATTTTTTTGCTGAAAACCCTATTTTTACGGGCTTTGACGTAAAAAGTTATCTCGCTTTTGACGCTAAAAATAGTTTTTTTTAAAGGGGTTATGGCCCCTTTAAAATTTTTTTTTAATAATAATAATTTTTCTTTATATAGCGCCAAAATTTTCCGCAGCACTTTAAATTTGGGGGGGTTTTAGGTACAGGGCAAAAGAAAAAAAAATTTCCCAAATTTAAAAGCTACCTTTTCCCGGGAGGAAAAAGGTGGAGGGTTTTGCCCAAAAGCTGTAAAAAAAAAAAAAAAAAAAAAAAATTTTTGTGCCAAAATCTGGAAAAAGCGTATTTTTGACGTCAGAAGCGAGATAAATTTTCTCGTTCGGAACAAAAAAAAACGGTGGTTTTTTTTTTTTTTTGGCACCCAAAAAACCCCTTATTTTAAGATTTTGGGATAAATTTTTTTCCTTTTCAGAAAAAGGCGTAATAAAGTTCTCTTTTTTGAGCTTTTAAAAAAAAGGTTTTTACGATTTTGCCACAAGAAATTTTTTTTTTTATTATTATTATTATTTTTTTTAAATTTTTTATTTTTTAAAATAAAGTTTTTTGGGACTAAAAATCCTGTTCACATATTTTGGCACCAATAAAGAAAGTTATTTTACTGCCAAAATCCGTTAAATGTATTTTTAGCGAAAGAAATAGGGAAATTTCGCAAAATCGTTAGGGACCCCAAAAAATTTATCATTTTATTAAAGAAACCGGGGAAAATAAGGCCATCAGATTTTTGTATTAGATTTTTTTATGTTTTAAAATTTTTTAAACCCCCCCTTTTAGGTGGGGCTTGGGTCCCTGGGAGGGGTTTTATTGAAAAAAACGCACCAAAAAAAAAGCGGTTTTAAAAGACGTTCCCGGCGTTTCCCTAGGATCCTGTTTGTATTTTTTGCTCGGGTTTTTTTTAGAACAATTTGAAAAAGGGCCAGTAAAAAAAAAGGGGCAGAAAAAAGAAATGTGAAAGGGGAGTTTCACTTAGGTTATGGGAGGCAGTGGGAGGGTTTTACTATAGGTTATGGGAGACAGCGGGACATTCTTTTCTTTAGAGTCTTTTGGGGACAGGGGACGTTTTTTTTACTATAGAGTCTATGGGAGAAACGGGACCCTTCTTCTATTGAGTCTATGGGGACAGTGGGGCGTTTAATATAGAAATTATGGGGGTAGGCGGGAGTTTTTAATATAGAGTTATGGGAGAAAGGGGGGGCGTTTTATTTTGGGTTATGGGAGGGGTTTCGGGGGCGTTCTTATAAGGGGGGTCTATGGGGGACTGCGGGGCGTTCTTTTCTATAAAAGTCTATGGGAGACGGGGCGTTCTCACTATAGAGTTATGGGAGCCCGGGGGGCTTCTTTTCTTAGGGGTCTATGGGAGGGCAGGGGGGTTCTTACTATAGAGTTATGGGAGATGGGGACGTTCTTATATAGAGTTTTATGGAAGACAGCAGGGCGTTCTTTATAAGTTTATGGGAGACGCGGGACGTTTAAAATATTTAGTCTATGGGAGACCCCGGGGAGGTTTTACTTTAGAGTCCCAGGGGGGGGGGGGGAAAGTGGGACGTTTTTACTATAGAGTTTTTTGGGGCCCGCGGGACATTCTTATATAGAGTCCTTTTGGGGACAAAGGGGGGTTTTACTATAGAGTCTATGGGAAAGGGGCGTTTTACTATAGGGGTCTATTGGGAGACAGGGGGCGTTTCCCCTATAGGGGTTTTTGGGGACGGCCCGGGCGTTTTACTATAGGGGTTTTGGGAGAGGCGGGCGTTCTTAAAATAGAGTTATGGGAGAAGCGGGATTCTTACTTTGAGTTATGGGAGACTGCGGGCGGGTTTTACTATAGGTTATTTGGGGGAAGCGGGAACCCTTTTTACTTTAGGTTTTTGGGAGAAGGGGGCCCTTCTTACTTAAAAGGGCTTTTTGGGAGCCCGCGGGAGTTTTTACTTAGAGTCTATGGGAGATTTCGGGAGTTTTTTAAATAAAAGAGTTATTTGGGAAAGGGCAGCAGGACTTTTTTATTAGAGTTAGGGGACAGGGGAGTTTTCTCATATAGAGTCTATGGGAAAACGCGGGAGGGTTTTTACATTAGAGTCTATGGGGGACCCCCCGGGGGTTTTTTTATAGGTTATGGGAGAAGGGGGTTTTACTATGAGTTATGGGGAGGCGGGGGGGTTCTTTTATAGAGGAATGGGAGACCGGGGGGCCCTTCTTACTAAGGTTATGGGAGACAGCGGGACGTTTCCCCTATAGGGTTATGGGAGGAAAAGCGGGGGTTCTCTACTATAGAGTTTTGGGAGAAGGGGGGGTTCTCACCCATAAGTTATGGGGAGCGGGGACGTTTCAAATAGAGTTATGGGGGACAGGGGCGTTTTTCACCATCGAGTCTATGGGAGGACAGCGGGACGTTTTAAAATAGAGTTATGGAGAAAAGGGTCGTTCCCTTCTATAGGGGGGTCCCATGGGAGGCAGGGGGGACTTTTTTATATAGAGTTTTTGGGAGGGGGGGAGTTTTACCTTTGGGTTTTTTGGGGGACAGGGGAGTTTTTTATTGAGTCTATGGGAAGCGGGACGTTCTTTTTTGGGGTTATGGGGAGGGCGCGGGAGTTCTCACTATAGAGTTTATGGGAGCCCGCGGGCGTTCTTCCCCATAGAGTCCCAGGGAGAAGGGGAGTTTCTTTCTATAGAGGGTTTTATGGGAGGGCCGCGGGAGTTTTATATAGAGTCTATGGAAAACCCGGGGACTTTTTTCTATAGAGTTATGGGAGACCCGGGGGAGTTTCAAAATACAAATCCTTTTGGGAGAGGCGGGCGTTTCCTTTTAAGTCTATGGGAGGGGCCGGGGGGTTTACCCCTTTAGGGGTCTATGGGAGAGGCGGGACGTTTCCCCATAGAGTTTGGGAGACGGGGGGGACGTTTCACTATAGAGTTATGGGAGACGGCGGCGTTTAACTATAGAAATTTTCCCGGGAAAGATTGCGCTTTGGGTGGAGCCCGTGGGGGATGATTGGGGGGTTCCCCTGCCGCTGCAGTTTTTTTCTCCCGCCCCCCTTTGGGGGGGTTTTTCTGGTGTGTGGGGGGGGATGTTTCCGCGGGCTTGGATAGAAAGCTGTTCTAAAGGGGGATCTATTTTGGAAAAGGGGACCTGGGGTTTTTAATTGAAAGGTCCGTGTGGGTGAGATGGAAAATGCCCAAAATTTTTAGAAGGGAGTGTGCCCCCCATTTGGGAGCATGCTTAAAAGGGCCCGGGGTATGGTAAAGGGGGGTTTTTCCCTTCTGATTTATTTTAAAAAGGTTTTGGGTGGAAATCCCGATTTGAAAAAAAAATCCCCTTCCTGCCCCCCATTTTAGCGCTGCTGCAAGTAAACGGGTTGGGGGTACCTTCCCTTTTAAAAGAAAGTAATAGAAGCTAAAAAACTTTTGGGGAATTTTTTTCCCCCTCTGAGGCCCAAAGCTGACCCCATTTAAAGGGGTTTCTCACCACAATAGTTCCCCTTTAAAATTTTTGGGGGAAAGTTGAATGAAAAACTATTTTTCCAAAAACTTTTTTGTTTTTTTTTGCTTCGTTCAGAGTTTAAAAAAGATTTTATCCCTTTTAGAAACAGCAAATTTCTCTAGTTACCCACCACCCCTCCCCCGCTCCCAAATTCTTTATTGCTCCAACCGTTCCCCCAGTAAATTGTTGGGGCAGGGGGGAGTACTCCTGCTTAGTCTTTTATCTTAGCATTTTACTTGGCTAAATGAAAAAAATTTCATCTTTAGGTCTGCAGTTTGTGCATACAATTATAACCCTTTTGTGTAGGGGCGCCTCCCTTTTTGTGGAAGGGAGCAGCTTTTCCCTTTTTTTTGGAAGCCCCTTTTTTGCCCGTTAAGCTTTCAATCCCCCGGAAACCTTTGCTGCGGGTTTGTGTCTCTTCCGGTGGGGTTTTGGGGGGCGGTGCTGGAAAAAAATCGGGGGAAAGCCAATAGGGTTTTTGCAAAAATTTTCAGTCAAAAGAAGGAAAATCTGGCGTTTCCCCCACACAATTTAAACCCGGGGAAAAAACGTTGAAAATATGTGTTTTGGTTTTTTTCTATCAAAAAATACTCTTAAAAAACACAAAAGGGGCCCTTTCCCTGACGGTTTCGGTATAAACCTTTAAAAAGGGAATGTACATAGTTTTTTCCCCCTTTCGGGGGGCAGAAAGCTACGTCAGGGCTGCTGTTTCCAGCGCTGTGTCCCCCTTTTTCTGTAAGATGCCGGGAGTTTTCGTGTATTTTAAAGATCCCCAAACTGCAGTTTTTAGAGAAGAGTATTTAAAGAGTCGGGGTTTTTTCTTTTTCCCCCCACCCGAGGTAGCCAACCCCCCTCAAAAATGTAAAACCTTTTACTTTTAATAG